>JAQQSW010011714.1:0-12691 GCA_028646575.1 Pseudocheirus occidentalis | reverse complement strand
TTTACAGTGGGACGGCTGTTTTGGGGTGGTGGGTGGGGGAAATATGAGGAGAAAATTTGTAATTCAAAATCTCATGGAAATGAATGATGTAAACAATAAAAAAAATTTTTAAGAAGATAAAAAAAATACTAGCCCAAGGTCAAAACAAAAAAATGTTTGTACCTAGATCCTTTTTCCCTTTCTTTGATCTCTTCCCTAAATCCTTTGTAGGAATCAGTTGTTTAACCCACCCCAAAGAAAAGTAAATCTGCCAATTAAGGGTGACCTGGATCATTTTTCTCAGTCATATATATGACTGAGGAAGAAGAAACCCTTGAGAAGATAGAATAGAGAATGAAATAAGGACTGGAGAGGGACAGCTAGAACCGTGCCCCAAGTAGTCTATCCTAACATTTCAGTTCTCCTGAAAAACAAATGAGATATTTTAAAGCACTTAGCACAGTGCCTGGCAAAAATAGGCACACAAATACTTGTTCCCTACCAAGGCTAGATTCAAGTAACTTCTGCAGTGCAGAGTCCTCCCTTTTCTTGGGAGAGGGTTGATTTGTTAAACACCCAATTATCAAGAGGAAATAGTACAATTGACAGAGTGTGGAAGAGGAGCCACCGGGTTTGGAAGTCAGCCTCGAGTTAAGATGAAAAGAGAACTTTACTTGGGTACTCAGTGCTGACTGATGATATTGTAACTTACTGTGACCTAGGGGTGGATGGCCTTTGCATGTTCCATTACCCTTTAAAGATGATTGGAAGCCAGTCTGAAATCAAGATAAAAGAAAACTTGACTTGGGTACTCTATATTGATTGAGGAGATTGTGACTTATTGAATGACATGTTTTGTTTAAGACTATGTGGCCACCTTAGTAATAAGTTGTGTTATGTTGTTGTAATGTTGTGCTTTAATTTCTTGAATGTTTTGCTTTAGTTTATTGCTAAATAGAGAGTTCACTATACTATTTTATTATATCCTTAAAGTTATCCACAAAGTCCTCGGGAGAGCTGCTTGTGATTGACTTTACAACTCCAAAATAGAGAATTTAAAGTTATCTAATCCTGTTCTTTCTAGGCTCTAGACCACCTAGCCAAACTTATGGCTACTAGTCAAGTATAAATAAAAATCTTATCTGACTTGTCCAGCAAGACTCTTTCAGGTGGGGTTGAGCTCAATGACTTTTTTTTTCTTTTTGGAGGGCAGTTGGGGTTAAGTGACTTGCCCAAGGTCACACGGCTAGTTTTTTGTGTTAAGTGTCTGAGGCCGGATTTGAACTCAGGTACTCCTGACTCCAGGGCTGGTGCTCTACTCACTGCACCACCTAGCTGCCCCGAGCTCAATGACTTTTAAGATCATTTCCAACACTAGGTCTATGATCACATAAAAATATGTCTTACTTCTCCTTATGTTGGCAATCCAGTCCTTCCAAAGATGTGGATAAAGTTCAAAGAATATTTTTGTTTCCTCTATCAAAGTCATTAACCATCCATTTAACTAACCTTGCAGAGTGAATGGATGCTTTCTTTTAATTTTCTTCCTTCTTTCCTTTTTTCCTCCCTCCCTCCCTCTTTTCTTCCCTCCCTCCCTTCCTTCCTTCCTTTATTTTTCTTTCTTTCTTTTTTCTTTCTTTCTTTCTTTATTCTTTCTTTCCTTCTTTCTTTTTCTTTCCCTCTAAAAGAACTTTTAACATTCCCCAAACATTTTAGAAACAAAAAACCATTGCATTTTAATTACCCCAGCCAATATAAAACAATTCTTACCAGCTATGACAAATATTTTAGGCCAGTGATTCCATTTGGGGATTAAAAGGAAAGAGGCCTGCATGGATCACATCTTTACTGATATTAAGAAATTTAAAGAACATGATAAAACACTGTTCCCTTCCTACACACTCACCACAATTACACTAGATCAGAAAGGCATTCCCCAACAGCCAAAAGGAGTTGTGGGGAAACCTCTGACACAAGCTTCTCCCTGGATTTGGCTTTTTATGATTCTGGCTAAAAGGGAGCCAATTACCATGCTCCTTTAAAGACCAGCCCAGCCTAAGTAAAACTATTGTCACTCCTATCACTGCTACACTAAAGGTGCGCTAAGTCTTGCTAAAATGATTTTATCTGCCAGTGTCCTGAAAGGGTTTATGCACCTCCTTAAGCACCTCAATTTCTATCACACCAAAGACTGAATTACAGATTAAGAAGATTTGGGAAAGATAGATAGACTGATCTCCAGAACAAGATGTGGAAGCTACTTATTCCTTAAGATTATCTGTACATGTGGCAAAATAGAAATTTGACAAGACTGTTGTGGCCTACAGTTGTATCCCTGGCATAATACCAGATGTCCTTTTGAGGACCTTTAAACACAACATTGGATTATTTTGCATTTTGTCCCATTAATAATGTTTTTCTTCCCTTTTGGCCTTTCTGTTTCCATAAAGGGATTATAGAAAAATCACACATAGCTTTGTGCTGGATTCCCTTTGGTATGTCGCTTTTTAATATCAGACTTTTAAGTTGCTGTCTTACTGGTTTTTTTTAATGCCTTTTTACAGCACATGATTAGACAAATAGTCTTTTTATTATTCTGTGGAATTCAGCAAACAGTATCTATGAGACTTTTGTTTGTGTGAAGTGCTTCCGTTGCCTAGGATGCCCAGGGTGAAGATGTCAAAAGAAGACACACTGAAAGGACAAGCTAGAGTGAATATCCAAGACCTGGCCTCTTGCATACTAATAGTTTCTCTCTCTCTCTGTCTCTGTCTCTGTCTCTGTCTCTCTGTCTCTCTGTCTCTCTGTCTCTCTCTCTCTCTCCCTCTCTCTCTCTCCCTCTCCTTTTCCCTCTCCCTCTCCCTCTCCCTTTCCCTCTCTCTTGTGCTATTTGTACGTATTAAAGTGGACATGCCAGAGAGTATTATTACTAAATCATACACTAGAGAGAAGAGAAAATATGCATTATTGTGTGAGCAATAACTACCTTTTACTCCTTTTTATTTCCATCTCTTTTATCTTTAAGACCATTGAGAGCATAGTATAATGCTTCATTAATACAATTAAAGTGATGAAAGAAAGATGGTGTTCCACGGTGCCAACTATAAGAAAATGTTAAATACAGTGAGTTGAAGAAATAGTTGTGGGAAAGAATGGAGAATTCAAGGGCCACCTTTAGGAAAGTAAAAAAGGCTCTTTCTTCTTCTGGTATAAGATATCATAGAACAAGTTGATGTTGACCTTATCATACACTCAGTAATAAATGTCACAGAATGTGATGTGTCATGCACATCAATCTCTCCCATTAGTCTGATATTGGTCCAATTGGTCTGAGTTCTGGCCCTTTAGCCAGGTGAATTGAATAGTATGTATGTCTAGATTTCCCCAACTGTAAAGCAGGGAGAAAAGTGCCAGGTGTATTCATTCCTTCATGGAAAAAGAGTCTTGATAATAACAAAATTCTAAGAGAAATGCAAAGACTTGGGGGCTGTTAATTTAACCTGGGTAGATTTAGGTTCCTTTAGGCCTATGGCTCCTTTCTCCCACTGAAGGAAGAAGTCATTTATAACTCCTCAGTGTTGAAGTATGCTCAAAGCTTCCACTGACATCTTTTATTCACTTCAACAAGATTTTATTAAGTTTCTACTCTCTTGTAGGTGCTAAGTAAAATGAATATATTGTCTAACATTAAGGAGTTTGCAAGTGTGATGGGGGATGGGAAGGGTGGACTAAATAAATATTGCACAAGATAAGAGAATTATGGGGCAAAAGAGAGAACTAAAGTGCTATAAGAAATCTGAAAAGGGAGAAACTACAATCACCTGGTTATGGGAGGAGGAGAGTTAGGGAAAGCTTCATGGGGGTTGGGGGAAGGGGAATGTATCTGACATGGCTTTGAAAAAAGAAGAGACTTCAGCTAATAGAGATTTGGGGTAGGGGACAATTCTAGGAAAGGAGACTATTCTTGGAATAAGTAATGACACTTAGTGAAAGCAGAGAGACAGGAGAGAGCAGGATGAGAATGTAGAGGTAACTAATTTACCAAAAATGTGAAATATTTAAATGGGACATACTAAGTATGATTATAAGACTAGACAAGTAAATTGGAGCCAGATTATGGAGGTCTTTGAATGCCTAAAATCAGGAGTCTTTTATTTGGTGAGTGGTAGGGAGCCACTGGAGTTTTCTAAGTATTGAAATGATTTGATTACAAATTACATATTTTTTTTAAATCTACTAGACTATCTCCATAGGCTGTTCTTTTTTAAGAATAGTTTTTTCCCACTATTCAGGTGGAATTCAAAGCCACTCCAATAGTTTTAAATTTTAATTCCAGACACACCTGGAATTCAGTACACCCTTGCACAGTCCATTTCTTTGATGCTGATTAGCAGCAGCCATCAGGAAGAGGCTATCCCTCCAGCCAACAGGAAGAGGCTATCCCCTCCAGCCAACAGGAAGAGGTTATCCCCTCTAGCCTCCTTCTTGCTCGATCTCAGTAACAGGAGTGAGGAAGAGCAAACCTGCAAGGATTAGCTGCTTCATCACTTAGTAGTTGTTTGAACAACAGAATATAGAAATAATAATGGCTCACTTTAATATATCTTAACCAATTTTCCTCACAACAAATCTATGATCCTATAAATTCTATGAGGCAGGCAGTTACAAATATTGCCTCACTTGAGTGTACTAAGAAAAGTTGTTTGACTTATCCAGTGTCATACAGATAGTAAATATCAGAACTAGGACTTGAACCATGATCTCCTGAGGCCAAGTCTTCTTTCCATTAGAGCAGGCTGGAGGGGGGAGAAGTACAGAAGTGTGAGCCTAAAAACCAGCAACTGACTTTTGGGGTGTGAAGGAAATGTAGCTATCATACACTTTAAAATTTAATCTGCATCATTAACATTTTCTCCATGTCTTTATTAAGCCTCTGAAATCAACAAAACAAAAAAAATCTAGACCCAATTTGTAGCTTTTCCTTTCCTTTCACACTGAAAACTTAACAATCAGCTCTCCAGAACCAGTTCAAGCTGGCTCCAGAGCACACCCCTGCTAAAAACCTTTATAAAAATCTCCAAGAACTATATTCTTGGCCTAAATGTGTATAAAGAAGAAACAATGAGACTGTACTCCGCTTTATAGTGAGCAAGGCAAGAAACAATGTTGTTTCCTAGAGTACTACCCTGGAATTTTGAGGACCTCAAATTTGTTCTAATTCCATCATTAGTTAGCTTTTTGAGCCCATTTTATTGTCTTCATCTGTCTCAGTTCCAGTTTCTTCATCTAGAAGACAAAAATTTAAACTATGTAAATTCTACAGTACCTTCCATTTCTCAAATATTTTCCTGGGCAGAAGTCACAGTTGGTGATGGTGAAGAAAGAAGTACATAGGGCAATGGGAGAGGGGAGATGTCTAATGAAAAGAAAGGTGGTAACTAGTCCCTAACTAAAAAGTGGTCCCAGAGGAAGCCTGACCCAGATAGCTTATTATCCCACTCACAACCCTAGTCCACAGGAACCATCACAAGGGCCTCTATGCCATTGGTATCCACACCTGTGTAAGCTGTCTAGCAGATTGGGGAGAAAAGAGATTGAAAACAGAGTCTACCTTCCAACTTCAGGGGCTAGAAAGAGTCTGTGAGAGATGGGGTAAAGTAATGAACTTGAATTGAAGGAGACCTGACTTAACATCCAGGCTCTGAGAAGTCTTGGTCTCAGGGGCAAACCATCTAAGCTCTCAGAGTCTTGCTTTTCTTATCTGTAAAATAAAGATTAAAAAAAATGCCCTTAGCGCCTTTCTCACAGGGTCATTGAGAGACTTGATTATGTTCAGCACTTAAGAACAATGTGTTCAGAGAAAGGAGGGCACACCTCAGTAAAACCTGGCACATGAAAGGAATTACAACAAAACTCAAGTCAAACAATATATGTTAGTAGCACACCATCAAAGTGAAAGCCACAGCCTTCTTTTCTACTAATAATCAGTAAACTAGAAAAGTAGAAAGTGACAGGCAATGTTTTTCAATGAAGGTACTTTGTAGGAGGGTTGTGGGAATAATTATTGAGAAATGCCTATAGTATCAAAATAAAATGTAGCAATATTTTTAAAAATTTCACACTCTATATACATACATACATACATATATATACATATATATGTATATAAAACATTGGTTTGGCTTACAGTTGATTTATTTTGAATTCCTTTACTTCTTTGCCTTCTAGGTCTTTTCAATGTTATCTTCCATCTTTCATTTCCCATGGATACAGATTAATCTGGTGAGAAGTTTCATTCAGCTCAAGTTTAAAATTTTTTGCTCCAGAAATCTCCATTGAGGTGGTAGTTGTGAATGGTAAGGGCATGGGGAACATTATCAGACTTTTACCATTGCCTAAGATAAAAGAGGAGGACACCAAATAAATCCATTTCACTGGGTACTACTTATTGTCCAGCCATGTAGTAGATCCTCTAAAGCAGAGGTTCTTTTCAAATTATCATTATTAAATTATTTATTTTTAGTTTTCAACATTTACTTCCATAAGTTTTAAATTTTTTCCTCCTTCCTCCCAAAGACAGCTTGCAATCTGATATGGGCTCTACACATACATTCCTATTAAGCACATTTTCACATTAGTCATGTTGCATAGAAGAATTCTAATGAATTGGAAAAAACATGAGAAAGAAAAAGAATAAAACAAAACAAAAAAGAAAATAGTCTGCTTTGTTCTGCATTCCAACTCTCCATAGTTCTTTCTCTGGATGTGGCTGGTATTTTCCATTGTGTGTCCTTTGGAATTGTTTTAGATCCTTGCTTTGCTGAGAAGGGCTAAGTCTATCAAAATCAGTCCTCGCACATTGTAGCTGTTACTATGTACAATGTTCTCCTGGTTCTGCTTCCCTCACTCAGCATCAGTTCATATAAGCCTTTCTAGGTTTCTCTGAAGTCCACAAGGTGGAGGTTCTTAATATTTATATCTTGGATCCCTTTAGCAATCTGGTGAAGCTTATGACTTCATTCTCTTCAAAATGCATAAAATAAAATGCATAGAATTATGAAGGAAACCAAGAATATTGAAACACAGTAATAAAAATATTTTTAAAAACAAGTTCACAGACCTCCCCAGGTTGATAACTCTTACCTAAAGGATATAAAGAAATCCCTACACTTATGGAGCTTACAATGTAGTTGAGAAGAATCCAAACCAATACATGTGAAATAACAAGAATTAATAGATAACACCCACACAATAATAATAATAGTAGCTAGCATTTATATAGCACTTCAAGATTTGCAAAGCACTTTACAAAAGTTATCTCAATCGAACCTCATAACAATGCTGTGTGGTAGATGCTTTTATATCTTTCTGTTCACAGATCAGAAAACTACAATTCAGAGACTAAATGACTTGACCAGGGTCACAAAACTAATAAGTATAAGAGACAAAATTCACTCAATTATTCCTGACCACAAATCCAGCATTCTACACACTGTGGCAAGTAGACACCTTTCTTAGATGTGATTGGTATAGAATTTTGGATCTTGTCAATGATTTTGACCCTAAGACATATAACTGTCTATCAACTAACACTGGATGGTCACTGCTATATAGTTTCTACACCTGCATCCTATTTTTTTCTAGGAGTGAATCTCACTCCCACTGTTTCTACAACATTGCTAAGAGTTGTGGAATTTAAAATCTAAAAAAGAGATACAACAAAAACCCAGATAACCAATATAACATGCACCTTGCATTGAAGAGAGGCAAAACAACGTGGTGTGTGAGGCCCAGGGGAGAAAGTCATTATTAACAGGGGGGATATTGTTCAGTATTGTGTAGATCCTCTATTTCCTCCTAGAAAACTCCCAAGATTGTGCTGAGGATGAAACAAAAGAAACCTTGGAGATTCCTTTAAGTTTCTCAACTCTACGCAGTACAGAGCTGCTCTAAAAGATGTGTCACTTCTCTTGATCTCCTCCCTCTTTTCAGTAAAATGAGGGAATTAGACTAATAGATGATCTCTAAGCTTTCTTCCAACTCTATGACTATCATAGAGTCCTTACAGAGGACTTTGAACATACAGTATTTGGAAAAGGATACTTTTTATTGGGTATACAATCAGACTCTACTGATGTGTGGGTTGGCTTTGCTGCCCTGATTTTAACTCCTTTCTTTAAAATTTTCATTGTAAGAAATGGCACATGGTGGCAATGGAAGTGAGGGGTAGGAGGAGAAGGGAAGTAATGGAAATGAAGGTGAAATAAAAATAAAATATATCAATACTAAGTTTAAAAAGAGAAATACAAAAAATTTTTTTTCCAGAAAATTTAACTTGTAATATTAACGTGTGCTTCTGAACACTAGCTGATAGAATTTGTACTTGCTAATTTTTTCCCCACCAAATACCCTGGGTGACCTAGGACAGAAAAGAGGAAGCAGCACAGAATATGCATTAAGCCAGCCAGCTGTGCCTGACAGAGAAGACCAGTCCAGGTGGCTGAACTTCAAAGAGAAATTTGCATCTCTTTCCTTCAGCCTAGCCTTGTCCTCACCACTGCTTCAGAGAGATGGGGATCAACTATGATTTTAGCTTAAGTTATGAGCATTTGAGTGAATGTAAAAGTCAAAAGATCCCCCCAGGCTCCCCAGGCTGAGGCTGGGAATTGGAGCTGTCTGGACCAGAACAAAAATCGAGTTTTCTTTGAAACCAGTGGCCACTTCCTTAGGGGGAGAAAGCAAAACCCAGACTTCAAAGAGTATCTGTCAACAGTTCCCTGTTGTGCTCCTGTGCCCTGGCTTCTGAGTTGTTTGGACTCTTCACTATCTATGGGCAAGAAAGGAAAGATGATAATACTTAAATCGGAAAACATCTCTTTTCACATTTTTGGAAATTACTAGGCTGATTTCTCCCCAGTGGCATAGGCTGAAGCACTGAAGTATCCAAGATAACAACAAAATATGACAGACAAGGGGGGGAAATGTGCTTGTGCAAAAAAGAGAATCATACATACATTTGTTATATCTTGAAAGACTTAAAAATTGCAAGAAGCAACAAGTCTTCCAGAACAATGAGCTGACTGCTAGTTCAAAAAGCCAAACCCAGTCACATATCTTAAAACAGAGGCTTATGGCTAGATTTTCTTTACATCCATGTATATGTAATACATTGGTGTTTATTGCATAAAATGTGTGAAGTTAATGTCAACCTCATAGAGTTTTATCTAAGAAAGGTAAGCAAAATTAGGTTATGGGCATGTTTTTAATTTCTCTCAAGGCTGGTGACATGCATTGAATGGGAGTTGCAATCCAGAACTGGGACACCCTAAGAGAGCCACTCCAGAACTGACTAGATTTGGGGGTTGAGTGTACAGAGTTATATACTCTTCAAAGAGTAGGTATTCCCAAGGGGTGCCAGTCAATTCTGATTGGTCAACACACTGAGAAGTGAATTATATTAAAATGAGGGACTTCGGGTACATGACTTATGTCACTTAATCTTGGTCAAAGAGATATCAATTTCCATATCACCTGTCTTGACAATACAGAAGAATCACTGTTTTCCCAGACGTCTCTGGGCAACACAATGAGCAGGAATAGACCCTTTAGATTAGATCTTAATGTCTTTCTGAGGAAGAAACTGTAATTTGGAAGAAAGGGGAATGGGGGAAGCTTTGAGTCTCTAAGATAATCATTACTAAGAAAAATGATTTTTCACAACACACATATTTTAACATGTATAATCTCCCACTAAATCCCATTTCAATTCTTCATCATACTATAGAAGGATACTTGTTCTTAAAGGCTCTTCCAGCTAATTGAAAGTTTAGGGATTCATACTTGGTCATAAAATCACAAATTGAGAGTTGGAAGGAACCTCACAGGAAATTTGATCTAACCCGACATTTCACATTTAAAGAAAGTGAAGTCCAGAACTACTAAGTGATTTGCCCAAAGTCACATAGATAGGATAGAACAGAGGTAGAATGGTGATGAACTGCATGTCTGTAGTCCAAGGACCTGCCTACCTAAGTCTGGAGAAGTTTATTATCAATTTGGCTTCAGGTAGTGAAACTAACTATCAAATAACAAAATAAATTCTGATCTACCTCAATGAAACACTGGTATAATCATGAATCCTTGAAATATTTGCATTATGTGTATGTATGTATGTATATGCTGTATCCCCAGAACCTCACCCCAGAACCCTTTCTCTGCCCTTCTCCCTTTCTCACAACTATTTCATAACTGAGAATTTTATTTCTTAGATTTAAAGGCTTTCCAGAATGCAACTCAACAAACATTTAGAGAATTCAATGCTCAGAATTGAACAAAGCAAGTTCTCAAGGTTAGTACTTTCTCACAACAGATTGTTCCATCAGTTCTCTAGCAATTCCCAATTAAATATGACCCCATCACTCCATTTCATATTGTCCTTTCTGGATTTTCAATCTTTCTATGTACTCACAATTCTAGAGCTACAGGGTTATCATCAGAGATCAGATATCTGATGTCATTAGTTGGTTCCAGAAAACAACCCTTTAAGAAATATTACACTATTTAGGTAAAACCACAGAGTCTTATGAGAGATATGGAACAGAGTCATATGAGAGATATGTATCTGTGTAGCCTAAATTCAAATTATAAAATATTAAAAATCAGTATTTACAGATATCTATATTATTTCTCTGTAAAGCTAAAGATTGAAAAAGAGATTTAGCTACTAGAGAGACTATGGAGTAAGGTAGCTAGATGGTTCAGTGGAGAGAGTGCTGGGTTCATCTTCATGAGTTCTAATCCAGCTTCAGACCCTAGCTGTGTGACCTTGGGCAAGTCACTTAACTTTGCTTCTGCTTCTCATTTGTGAAATGAGTTGGAGAAGAAAATGGCAAATAACTTCAGTCTCTTTGCCAAGAAAACCCCAAATGGTGTCACAAAGAGGCAGACAAAACTGAGAAATGACTGAACAGCAACAAAAGGACATTGAGAAATCAATCCACTGGAGAATCCACTAATAAGGGCAAATTGGATACAGTACATGTGAATAGGATGTGCTCTGTAAATCAGTGCAGTGTGAAGAGGTGAAATCTTGGAAGGGCAATTATTTTGTGATAGTCTTCTAATATAAGGGAGTCCCTGGGGAGTATAGGGCTCCCCTGCTGACCCTTGCTTTCTACAACCAGGCTCACAGTCCCCTACTCCCCCAGTGTAGGTATGGCTATCAATATGTCTAAGGAAAGGCTTGTAAGCCTGCCAGAGGTGTTGAGGAAAACAATGCTTTAATGAGTTCAGACACTGAGAATAATATACAAAATGGTGTGAATCAGTTTGATGAAATACTTCATTGCAAGTAATGGTGAAAAGAGGGAAGAGGAGGGGGGAAAAGAGGGAAGGAGAGGAGGAAAATGGGACCCAACATACCAACTAACATAGACTATAATTCATGTAAGGGTGTCCCTATATTATGGAGGACAGAGACTTGGATCCATTCAGCAGGAAAAGTGTGCTCCAGAAGGAGAACATTTCTAGATGGGAGGAAGTACTACAGAGTACCTTTTTGGAAGTGAGGTTATTTTTTAAAAATTAATTTATTAAGTTTTATCTTTAAACATTCAGTTTCAAAAGCTTTTGAGTTTTAAATGTTCTTTACCTCTCTCTCCTCTCCAAGAGAGATGCAATCTGATACAGCCTCTATATCTACATTTATATTAAACATATTTTCATATTAGTCATGTTGTAAAGAAGAATTAGAACCAACGGGATAAACTATAAGAAAAAATAAACAAAAAAAGAGAGGAAATAGTATGCTTAGATCTGCTTTCAGACTCCATAGTTCTTTCTCTGGATGTGGATGGTATTTTGCATCATGGGTCCTTTGGAGCTGTCTTAGAATCTTGCTTTGTTGAGAAGAGCCAAGTCTGTCAAAGTTAGTCTTTGCAAAATGTGTTTGTAACTGTGTACAACGTTCTTTCTCCTGTTTCTGTTCATCTTACTCAGCTTCAAGTCATATGTTGTATCCAAATCCCAGTCATTACACACCACCTGACTTGTGGCCCACCATTAAGCCCCTCTTGTATTTCTGTCTTTGTCCCTGTTTTATTTTAATTTGAAACTGCTTAAGCCATGTCTGGGCATATTGCTCAAGGCGTTCCCTGACTCTGTCTCCCCTGATCAATATTTCATTTTTTCTCCTTGAATCATTATAGTATACAAGGCTCATTATGGTTCAAGGACTTTATCTAAGTACCATCCTGTCCTGCCCCACCAGATCAAGCAGGGCTTTCACCTCTCTTGCCTGGAACATGACCCTGGCCTATTCTGGAAATTCCAGCCCCATCTGACTACAACCAGGGAATTCCAGTTCCCTTCATACCATGCCTGTCCACCCTGTGCTCTCTACCCAGTTAATGGTTGCACCCCTTGTACCTTTATACCATACTCCCCTGAGTCATATAGATTTGACCAGTGGTTGATCTTTGTTTCTGTATGTCACAGCTTTTGCTAGCTCTCCTCCCTATTATAACTTTGTGGTTTGGGCCAATATAACAAAGATCTGAAAAATCAGAAATGACTGCCAATTTGAGTGAGAACTCTGGCAGTCATGCACTGTAAAGCCAATCAGCAGTAAATTCCTGAGAGAATGCTACTGTGAACCGCTTTTAAGATTCGGATTACACAGTATTAGTGAACACTCTGTTTATTCCATTACAAA
>JAQQSW010011713.1:0-12691 GCA_028646575.1 Pseudocheirus occidentalis | reverse complement strand
GCGTCTCCTGCTACCTCATCAGCATGGAGATAAAGTCTGTTGGTGGTAGGCTCTAGGCCTTTGCCACAAACTCTGAAGAGGTTAGTTTGCATCGTCAGACCGGAAGTGAATGTGAGAGAAAAGCAGCTGCAATTTAAGATCCTAAATACAGAGAATATGCAGGATTTAGGAGGCATTTTTCTTGTCAAGGGCAGTGTCCTGGATTTTGGATGGTGTCTGCACAGAACCATGACCTCTCTTGGGAGTCTGTTAGAATTGCACTCAGAGTCTGGTCATTTGCGTGAGAAGAGGGTGAGTACTTGGCTTCTGTCATTTTGGTTTAGATTTAGGGAAGTCAAAGCCTGAAACTCAGCACACTGAAGACAGTAGATTGCATAGGCTTGCAGAATTGGTGAGAATTTGAAATAGGCACAAGAGATGGGTGGGAGTTAATTCATAGTAGAAAGAGGGACCCAGCATGATGTCACCAAATCCACAGGCACAAAGTGAGGAGATTTAGGTGGAGGAAAGATGCTCATAGAAGCGTTGGCCCTTTGGTGCTATGTGAGGCAGAAGCAAGGAACTGTTTCCCCTCCATTTCTTGAAGGTGTCCAATAGGAGGTGTTGTAGGAGATGAGGTTGAGACTGCGGAGCAGTGGTTCATATAGCTGGCCATTATGAATGTCAGTTCTGTAATCTAGGAAGAGGGAAGAAAAAACAACCTTAAAATCTGGAGGTTCAAGTCTACCTGCACACTTTGGATTACTGCCAGCATTGAAGCCATAAAATTTAGATGGAAGTAGAGATATCTTCTGGCCAATTGCAACTTGGTCTCTCTTTTGAGTCTTAGAGCTTGGAGGAACCATAGCACAGTCTACTGGGATCTGGGTTTAAGTCCCAGCTCTGTCAGTGATAAGCTGTGTGTAACCTCTGTCCTGCAAAATGGGGATAAGGAGACTTTAATAACTTCACTGGCTTATAAAAATCAAATGATGCGTGTTAAGTATTTTATAAACCCTAAAGTCTATATAATGTCAGCTATTTTATCTACCAGGAAATAGGAAGGTCTAGCCTTTATTCCTTCATAGAACTTATAAAGGACCAGGGTAAATTTTTCTGACAGCTACTCAGACCCACCTTAGGAAGTGCCATCTGGAAGATCAGCTTCTCAGTGTTTCCTTTATCAGAACTTTTATCTGGAACAGGTCTCATCACAATCATAAAATCATCCTGGTAGCCACCGAAGGTCATCACCGAGGAGTAAGGGTGAGTGGCTTGAACTTGCTGTAGAAAGAGGGCAGTTGTAGGTGGGAATGAGAGCTCCTGAGAGAACCTCATCTCCCAAACTAAGAATTGGTGGCATGCTGGATAAAATTTTCTAGACACTGGTGATCTCAAGCTAACTATGGGTCATTTCAACACAGTTTGGAAATTAACACTTTGGAAATCTGTACTTCACATATAAGGGAATGCTTTACATAGGGAGGTATAGAGTTTGTGGTGACCAAACTCAGACCTGAGGTGAAGAGAAATGATAGTGCCTGAGACAAGAGGGAATTGGGAAGCAACTTTACTTTTCTCAGTACCATAGTGTTGTGTTCCAGGATACTGACACCATCTTCATTCACAGCAATCCACACCAGAGTGTTCCGCTTAGTAGAAAGTTGCGTGGTCTAGGGAAATAAGGAGCAAATGATCAACAGCCTGGGGGTCCTGATCAATATACTGAGTCTTTTTGAAGAGCTGGGTAACTCCTATATGGTGGCACCCATGGCACTGTTATTTGAGCAGGTTCTCTTGCAATTATGGGGTTCTTGTTAGTGCCAGAGTGTCCCATCAAGAAGATATGGCTTCAGTCAACTTCTTAGGAATGTTAATGGAAATGGAGTAGGAGGGGCAGGGAGTGAGATGGAAAAAAATCCTGAAATTCTGTGGGCTTTGCATCCTGTCACCTCCCCAGGGAGGAGGGTTGGGGAGGGTTTCCAGTATTCAAGATGACCTTGTTCGACTCACAGGAGCAAGATGCTAATGGGTCTGTGACGACAGATTAAATCTTATGCCAGACAATGAAATCTGGTCTTTCTTGCATGAAACTGAAGTACGTAGTTCCTTGTTCACCAAGAAAGTGAACAAACAAAAAAATCTCCCTGATGGTGCCGTGCTTTTTAGAGATTCATGGTCTCTCTAGATTTTCCTTTAAAAGTACTCCTTGGGGATATAAATAGGTCACTAGCAATTTACTGGGAACGAGTTTACTATTTAGCTTTAATCTTGTCAGGAATGATAAGAGGCCACAGGAAGAAGGGTCTTCCTGAGATGTGGGTATCAGAAATGAGTTGGTGCCCTGGTGTACCAAATGTGCAAAAAAAAAAAAGTGCAAAAACGGAGTTGGTGTCCTAGTGACCTCTAGGGGTGAAGCACCACTATGGGTTACATACCCACTATCAAATTACCATCATGATAGTAAATGGTCTTCAGTGTAGTCCAACACACTCATTTTATAAATGAGAAAACTGAAACCTAGGAATGAGAAGTGATTTGTCCAGGGGCACACAGAGAGTAGGTATTAAGTCCAGAATTCCAATCCAGTTCCCTTTGACACCAGTTCCAGTAGTCACCCACCATGTGTGGAGTTAGGGATGGAGCTAACCCAGGTCAAAACTAGACAACTCAAAAAGGAGGAAGCTCTAGGAAGGTCTTAGAGTTTTTCCCCACGTATTGTGGTATTGTATTTTTCTTAGGGGCCACAGACACACACCTGAGCAGTAAAGAGTTTAGCACCAAAAAGGGACCACTTTCGAGCTACAGTCAAGTAGATACGGACACACTCAGCTGAGGAACAGCCTCGCAGGGTTGTCCATTTTGAGGCCAGTGTGTCTGCCAAGTGTCTATGAGAAGGGAGGGGGAAGAAAACCTCATTAGTGAAGGAGTCAGATGCAATATTTATGCTTGCTTCTATCAGACCCTTTCCTCCCTGGACCACCTTCTATATCATGCTGAACTACTGCCCCTCCTACCTCAGCTGTTGAGAAGGGGCGCCATATCTATATCTCCTGGGGTAGAACCTATCTAGGACCAATTGGAGGAGATGCTGAGCCTTGGCAGGAGCTGTTCCCACAGGGCCAGGAAGGTTAGGCTTTTCCAAATTCCCATATTCTACCTGTGTAGAAAGTATGTAAGCATTAGGTCTCAATTAGGACTATAAAGGAAGGAGATCTTATTTTGAGAATGGAGAAGAAATAACAATAGTATACCGGAGTATATTGTTGGGACTGATCAGCCCAAACTTCAAGCTCTAAAAACAAAGTCCTAATAAAAATTATACTTGCTTACATTTATATAACATTTTACTGTTACAAAGTATATTTTGTCATTATTTTAATCTTGTAGGTACTGCAAATGTTATTATCCTCATTTTACAGAAGATAAAACAGAGAGGATAAGTCCCATGCCCAAGATCATAGAATTAGTAAGCAGGAGAGCTAGGCTCCAAACTCAGGTTTTCTTCCCATAGTAATGACTTCATGAAGTTTTTCTTTTCATTCAGACAAGAATGTTAGTGCTAGAAGGAACCTTAAGATTGATCATTTACTCTAACCATTTCTTTGGTTTGTACAAATTTAGCTCTCTCCCAGTTCCTGGGCCCCTGCTTCCTAGCCAGTCAGCTTTCTCTCACCAAGGTGATGAAAAAGTGCTATAGACTGGGTTAAAGGTGTATCCCTTTTTCGTTTACATTTCTAACAGATAAAACATGTTTAGTAATCTGATTATTTCCCATCCTCTGGGACATTCAACATCCAAAAATCCGTGCAAAGGGGATATTCCCTGCCCAGGCCTCCTAGGAACTGTTTCAATTCCCTAATGTTTTCTGTCACCTCTTTCTAAGCCCTGTCACATGTTCTGGGTTACAGGCTGCATACTCATACCAGCAATAGTAAGATGTCATCCAATCTATTCTGGCCCCTAATATCAAAGGTGTTTAACTCAGTTGGTGGCAGATCACTTACCTGGGCCATCAATGCAGCCATCTCAAGAGCTAATTCCTTGTTGACTGGGAATCTCCCTTCAGTGATCTCACTGCTGACCTGGAAGGCAAGCAGAAGGCGCTCCTGCTCAGTTTCTCCTTTGACTTGATGCCGGAAATAGAGCCTGTGAGAAGGAGGGGACACATGGAAGACTTAACTGAAGGCCAATACAAAGAGAAATTAACACGGATACCGAACAGGGGGCAACAAGTACTTAATTTTCTTAGGGTTGTTTTTAATCTTGATTTTAAAAGAGGAAAGCTTACGTTTTCCCCATCTTCATGACCCTTCTCACAGGAAAATTGTCATAAAGTGTGACAAGGAAGAAGGGGCCATGACATAAGTTTACACCAACAGTAACACATGGAAAGATGATCCTTGGGTCCTCAAAACTTCTTGTATTTAACCCTGAATAGGCTGGGTTTTCCCACTAGACTTGGAGTTACTAGGTGTCATAATATACTATGGGTAAGTTAGATGAGTTAAGCACAATGGAGATCTCTTAGTCAATGGGAATTGTTTTATTGGGAGATGATCCCCGGAAAGGAATTGTTTGTCTAGCCAGTTTAGTTACTACTTCTAAGAATGCTTTTATTTGTCACTTGAATTAGGTGGTGGAACTACTTATCCATTTCACAGTTTTAAACTCTTAGAGCCAATGGAAAGCTTCCCTTTTGCAAGGCAATATACGAAGTCCTTCTACAAGATTGGTTTTTGTTCTTTTCATGAAGGAAGAAGAAAGAAACAAGACTAAAGAGGGAAGGTTATCTAACCCAGTGTCACATGAGAGAGTCTGGGATAAAGCTGAAGCTTAGAATGACCCCTCAAGCAGTGCTTAGACTTTTGGGCCCTTTCTCTGCTTTGTTAGAATAAAGGACATTTTGATCAATTAGGAGAAGGAACAAGCTTATGGTGGCAATCACTTGGGCAATATTTGTGTCCCATCCCATCCTCAGTGTTCAGGACCTGTTCTTGTAAATCAGCTTCACAATCCGGTTGCTGCCCTCAGACTTCCTAGGATGAAGCTCTCTCAGACATTGTTCCCACTTGGAAATGGCATCACAGATCTTCAGGAAGAAAAATAGAGAGAAGTACTTTCATGAAGGAAAACTCAGAAAGTCTCTTGGAGATATGCACCCTCCATCCATTTTAACTGACCATTTCCATTTGATCAGGTACCATTCTTCCCATGACCAAAGGCTTCCTGGGTACCTCCTATGTACCTAGCACTGTGCTGAGCCAGGAACTAGAACACAGAAGAATGAGCAGAGCTGTAAAATAAATATTGAATGCTAAACCTGTAGAGTCAGCTGCTGTTCCTCATTAAGCACTGTAGGATTTGATTGGGTTTTATCTGCCTTGAACTCCCTAGAAGGTGGCCATGTGTGTTTCACCATTGATATGGAAAGCAAAAATGATAGGAACATCTGGTGGTACAGGTTTCAGTAGAAAATATGTCCTAATAATACTTGCCCTAGAACTACAATGTTGATTTCCTCAGACACACTGCAGATTCCAAAGTTGTATTTGATTAACATAGTCTTCATCAACAAATACTTATTTGCTGCCTCCTGCCTCTACCAAATTTCCTTATTTCTCTCAAGGGCACCACCGTTCTTCAGATCTCCTTGGTTTGCAATCTCAGCATTTGCCCTAATTCCTTACTCTCCCTTACCACATGGATCCAATTAGTGCTCTATTCGGCTTCCTTGCCTTAAGTTTCTGGCCAAGTGATTTTCCTAAAGCACACATCTGACTTATATCATTTCTCTACCCAACAAACTCTTAATTGTCTCTAGGATGAAATATAAACTCCTTTGACTTCATTCACATGAATTGACCTTCTCTTTGTCCCTCATACATAACAATCCATCTCCCACCTCCATGCTTTTGCCCTGGATATTTCTACATTTGGAATAGATGCCATCCTCACTCTTGTCTCATAGAATACTTCACTTCCTTCAGGACTCAGCTCAAGCACCAATTCTGTGCAAAGGCTTGCTTGATTCCCCTAACTGCTAGTGATTGTTCTAATTACCTTGAATTGAATTTCCTTGTATGTGTAATGTATATGCTTATATATGGACATGTCTTCTCTGATAGAATACAAGCTTATTGAGAGCAGGGTCTTTTTCACTTTTCGTCTTTGCACAGTGCCTGGCACAAGGGTAGATGCTTAACAAAAAATTGTTGAGTTGATTGCTTTCCTAGGACTATATTGACTATGTTAACAAGGACCTTGTTTTCAGTCTAAAGTTGGAGACAAAAAATTCTGGTCTTAAAGAATATAGAAAACCAATACAAAACACTTCCTGTACCTTAAGTACATAATCACAGAAACAAATTCATGAGAATTGTCTCATACAATTGTCATATAATCCAAAGCAGGTGCTTCTTGGATCCCTTCCACAGACATTCAGTTTAAAAAGAGTCTCAATATTTAATAAGGTGATTTTAGGGATTCAGCATGCTGCATACACAATGAGGCAATGTATTGGTGTGGAAAGGGGAGAGGACAGGACAAGGAATCAGACATGGATCTGAGGTCTAGCTCTGACGCTTGTACAAAACCCTGGATGAATAACAACTTCTCAAACCTTAGTTTACTTATCTATAAAATGGAGATGACAATATTTGTGCCAGGCATTTCACAGGGCAACTGTCACACTGCTCTGCAGGGTGCTCTGTAAATTGTAAAGGACTGTTATAAATGCAGGCAGCTAGGTGGCACCGTGGATACAGAGCTGGACCTTGAGTAAGGAAGACTCAT
Organism: Pseudocheirus occidentalis; assembly: GCA_028646575.1. Taxonomy (NCBI): domain Eukaryota; kingdom Metazoa; phylum Chordata; class Mammalia; order Diprotodontia; family Pseudocheiridae; genus Pseudocheirus; species Pseudocheirus occidentalis. The sequence goes on along the minus strand of JAQQSW010011713.1, from coordinate 5,917 downwards.
CTTCTGGGGTTCAAATCTGATCTCAGACACTCGGTATGTGACCCCAGGCAAGTCACTTAACCCTGTTTGCCCTAGTTTCCTCATTTGTAAAATGAGCTGGAGAAGAAAATGGCAAACCACTCCAGTATCTTTGCCAAGAAAACCCCAAATGAGGTGAGAAAGATTCAGACACAACTGAAACAACTGAATAACAAAAAAATCAAACTATGTCTTCATTCTTCTTTAGGCTGTACTTTTCATTTTCCTCTCAAACTTTCCTTAAGTCTCTCCACCCTCCTCCAACATGTTTATTCCTCCGCCTCTCCTTTTTAGGTTCTTTTTTATGTCATCTATTAGAATGTAAGCTTTTTGAGGGGAAAGGCACTTGTATTTGTAATTCCCAGTGCTTTGGAATTGTGTGACATGGGAGACACTGGCACAGGACTGCTTAGCATGGCATGCCCACATCAGAGAAGGTACTGTGCTCTATGAGCAAAGCAGAATTGAAGCAGGTCAAAGGAAATGAAGGATGCACAGATTTGGAGAATCCAGAGCATTCCGAGTTCATGTTGGTCTGATCAGTCACAGTTGGACACAATGAAACTTAACTTTAGCATAGTGATGTCATTTTGGTCCTTTTCAAGAATGAAGGACAACAACCAACCAACCAATAAAAGCTTATTGACTTCACTTGATTTAACAGCCCATTTAACAGTCCTCCTTGCACAACCAATGTCCCCAGCGAGGTGACTACATCTCCCTAAACTTTTGGAGGGAGCCCAACCAGGACTTAATGTGGAAGCATGAAATCACCTTAATGCTTCCTTGTAGGTAGTACTCCAGGTCCTTGCCAGAAGGATCATCAGTGAAGAGTGAAAAGCCAGAATGGGATATCTTTCTCATTCCTACTTCCTGGTTCAGCCGATGAAGGAACTCATCCACAGTGGAGGAACCATCAAAACCTACCACCTGAGAGGACAGACAAGTCTCAGTGAAATGAAAAACCATGAAAGAGATCTAAGGTAAGAGATAAGAAGATTTGTCATAAGGGACATGATTTGACATAATATGCCAGAGAAAACTTGGTTTGCATGTTTTTGTACAAAGAATGCCTAGATATGCCAGCCTTCCCAACAGGAAGTTAGGTTGAAACACAAATTCTTGTATGTGTCTGCTCTCTGACATTTTTTCCTAGGGATTGAGGGGGGTACAAACCTGTGATATCATTAATATAAGGATCTCCCAGTGAGAAAATCCCCACATCAGTGCCAATCATCAGCACCTTCTCTTGACTTAAAGTCTTAGACAGTTGCCTGGGGGTGGAGGAGACAGGGTCTGGGAGGACCAGACAGCCAGTGAGGGTCTGAAGGAGAACTTAAATCCAGGTCTTCCCGATTCTGAGGCTAGCTCTCTGTGCACTATTCCACACAACTTCTTTGCTGTATGACTTTGAACTCTGTGCTTTCTCAGATCCGTTCCTCAGTTTCTCCGTTTGTACAAAAGTGTCAAGAAGATCATATGCAAGGTCTTAGAAGGAAATGTTTTCCATGACATGGTTTCTTCCTTCTCTTCCCACTCCTCCACCACATACTAGGCTAATTTTAATTGTTAATTTGCCTTTCCCAAACCAGTCAACTACATGGGTGTATTTCTCAGGAAGTTAAACATACACCAACTCAGGCCAGAAACAGTTTTCTATGGAATAGTTAGGATGGGGCAAGAAGCCAAAATATTAAGTAGGAGGTAAGAATACTGGATTTGGAATCAGAACAACCTGAGTTCAAATCTGGCCCCAGCTGTGTGGCACTAGGCAAGTCACTTAGCCTCCGTTAATCCATTGGAAAAGAAAATGGCAAACCATTTAATATCTTTGCCAAGAAAACCCTTCTGACAGTATGGTCCACTGGGTCATGAAGGGTAGAGTACAACTAAACAACAAAACCAACTGGGACCAAGGGACAAGGTTGGAAGTCTTAGGCAGGTGTGGACCAGAAGGAAAGGGCTGCCTATCTCACCTGGTATGTCCCATTGACAAAATGCACAGGGATGCTGAAGGGCAGGGAGTGGTGGTAGGGGTTGCGCAGCAGGATGGACACTACTTCCATGCGAGATGGCTTGGCTTCCCGTTCCCCCGCCTCCAGGGTTCGTTCCACAGCTCGCTGGCAGTAGGTAGCATATTGGCCAGTTTCAGTTCTAAGCGGAAAGAGAGAGGGAACCACCAGAGATCACACTCATCCTTGTCATGTTGGAGTTTAAATGGTAGCAAGTCATGACTATGTTGCCTGCAGGCCTGGAAAGGTGTATTGGCCTTGAGATATGCAACTCCTCATGCATAGCCTTTCACCCCCACCCCATGTCCAATCTGTTGCTGAGGCCTGTCTATTTACTTTTATAATATCTCTTGCTTATAACCCTTTCAGTGGCCTGCTGGTTGGTCTCCCTGCTACAGGTGTCTCCTTACCCCAGGGCAGCATATACTTAGCTGTTAGAGTGATTTTCCTAAAGCTCAGGTCTGACCATGTCACTCCCCTACTCATTAAACTTGAGTGGTTCCCATCACCTCTAGGATCAAATATAAAATCTTCTGTTTGGTATTCAAAGCCCTTTGTAACCTTCCAGTCTTCTTACACCTCCCCTCCTACCTGAAGTACTATGAGATCCAGTGACACCAGCCTCCTTGCTGTTTCTCAAACAAGACACCCCATCTCACAACTTTGAACAGTTTTACATGCCTACAACACTCTCTTCTTCTCATCTCCATTTCCTAGCTTCCTTCAAGTCCCAGATAAAATCCTGCTTCCATAGGAAGCCTTTCCTGATCCCTTTTCCTTCTGTTGATTATTTCCAATTAATCCTGCATATATCTTGTTTGCATACAGTTGTTTATAAGTTTCTGTCATTAGACTATGAGTTCCTTGGGAATGGGGACTGTTTTTTTACTTTCTTTGAATCCCTCGTTCTTAGGACATAACTTGGCACATAGTAGGAAATTCATAAATGTTTACTGCTGATTTTAAGGAGATTAAATTTGGGAAGTTGCTATGGATTCTTCTACATAATGGATGCTCATAGGAACCTCAAGGTTTAACTCACTTCAGATAAGACTTCTGAGGGACTCACCACACTTAGGCCCTATCAGTTTTCAGCACTGTCTCGTGAGTTGGAATCCCCAGGGGAATCTAAGCTCTCTCTCACTCAGGACACACATGCTGTAAGTCTATAACACAGAAATCTCTTGATCCACACTGACAGCCACTCAGCCAGAAGAGTGTTAGGTAAGAGAAAGAGGAAAAGTAGAGGCAAGCTGATTTAAATTCAGGAAGCTCAGAAAAATGTATTGGGATTTATTTAGTGTGATAGATAAAAGAAAGGGTAAAACCTGACTGATGACTAAGTGTTCCCAGAATGGAGCTAATTAAAACAACAACAACAACAAAGCCTTTTGTGTCATTAGAAGGACTTTGTAGTTATGGGTGAATACCCCAAATGAATGAATGTGGATATACATATGCTTGCAAGAGCATATAAAGAAACTTGGGGGGTGGTGTGGCTAAGTGGTACAGTGAATGGAGCACTGGCCCTATAGTCAGGAGGACCTGAGTTCAAATCCGGCCTCAGACACTTAAGACTAAGTCACTTAACCCCAACTGCCCTGCCTTTCCCTCTCCAAAAAAAAAAAAAAAAAAAGGCAAAAAGAAACTTAGGCACACATGGATCTTTATGTGGGGCTTACATCAGAGGTGTCAAATTTACAGCCCACAGAACTCCAGAGTATGTTGGGATTAGATTAAAATATAAATGGAAGGGCGGCTAGGTGGCACAGTGAATAGAGCACCGGCCCTGGAATCAGGAGTAACTGAGTTCAAATCCGGCCTCAGACACTTAACACAAAAAACTAGCCGTGTGACCTTGGGCAAGTCACTTAACCCCAACTGCCCTCCAAAAAGCAAAAAAAAAAAAAATATATATATATATATATATAAATGGAAGTGTTTAACAAAAATAAAGAAAAATACAGTACAATGTAAATAATTTGTGTTAATTTGTGGTGTTCTAAGTTAATATGCTGCCCACCAGGGATTCATTTCTATTATTAGAATTTGGCACCGCTGATCTACATGTACAAATCTCTCAATAACTCAGAGGGCAGGGACCATTTGGGCCTTCATTTTCCCATGTGTTCCATAGTATTCCTTCCCTCTTTAGTATATTCAGTGTTAGAGCTAGAGGGAGACCAAGCATAAAGGAAACACCGTCTATTCACCTGGGATCTGCGTGGTGCTGTAGCTGCTGTTTGATGTACCAGAGGAAGTGGTGCTGAGGCAGAAAAAGGGGGGCACACAGAGCCAGGAGTTGCCAGCACTGCCAAGGGAAACCAGGCACCGACAGGTGAGTGCAGAGTCTAGTTGGCCCTTGCTTTGCCATGGACCTTAGAGAACTTCAGTGTTCTCTTTTATCAACCTGGAGGTCTAACACTATCAAATCTGTGATCATCAGCAGTCACAAGAACGGGCAACCAAATGACCTATCAGTATGGAGAGAATGAAGAACAGGGGAAAGATGTGACCCCCACCCCCACCCCCACTCCCTGGAGAGATATGACAGAGATAGTCTGGGCAGTCCCAGTTTGGGGGGGAAGCTGAAGAGATTGCCTGCTCCTACCCTTCCTTTGGCATCTTTCTTACCTCCCCATGGGCAGCTCCTTACCACTGGGAAAAGTTGGCTTGTAGGGGGAAGCCTGTCCTGGGCTCTGTCAAGGCTGTGCCTCTCCTATGCCACGTACACTCACCTGCAGGAGGGAATGTCCATGTGGAGGGTGGCAACTGGTCTGCTTGATGAGCTGGCAATAGAGCTCACTCTGCAGTTCTGGGTGAACCAGGCACACCTGCAGAGCTGTTTGGGCCAGTGACACATGGTAGTCCACAGAGGCAGCCTCTATAGGTACATTGATGAACAGTTGGCAGGACTGGGAAGGAAAAATTGGAAGCAAATAAGGATCTTCTCTCTCACTCTGTATTATATGTACTTAATTATTTATGTTTTCTCCCCCCTAGAATGAAATGCTCCTTGAGGGCAGGGGCTGGTTGTGTTTTTGTTTGTGTGTGTGTGTGTCCCCAGCACTTAACACAGTGTCTGGTATATAATGTTCTTAATAAATGCTTGTTGACCAGTTGAGAATTAGAAGCAAGTACCCCATGCCTTCTGATCCTTCTTGGTACCCAAAGCTCTCATGGCTAAGATTCTAAGTGACTTTGAGTCCCAGGGGGTTAGGCTCAGGCTCTGAAATTCAGGCAACAGAAATGATCTCCCTCACTGCAGTGGGAGGTATGAATAAGATGGGCTGCATTTTCCAGAAGTCCTAGGACTGAATAGGAGAATCAAGAATCAAGTCCACTCTTAGTTCTTTCCCAAATGAGGCATATTTGTTCATTGTTAAGGGCAGGGGCAGGGAGGGGCAGTAGGGAGTTTAGGGATGGAATCTTTCTGCTCCAGCACAAGAAGCAGCCTTCCTGCTGTTGGCCAGAAAGAAAAAAAAAATGGAAAGTTAGGACTACTGGGTTCCCTTTTAGCTTCCTCTATGCGACTGCTGAACAAATAGTATTCTTTATGCACCTCAGATCCTCTGACTTTCAAATGGAAAAAAATAACACTTTTCACCAAGGAAATAAACAGTGGCCAAATAGTGTTTAGCGTCCTTTAGCAGAAATGGTCTAGGATGGGCCCACTTTCACCAAGGGAATATGCTGAGTGATAGCCTCAAGGGAAGGACTGGGGTTTTGTGGACTGGTTTCACTCACTTTCTTTTTTTTATAATTAACTTTTGTTTATTTTTAGTTTACATCATTCATTTCAACAAGATTTTGAGTTATAAATTTTCTCCCTATCTTTCCCCTACCTACCACCCCAAAACAGTGATCCCACTGTGTACCCCCCCCCC
>JAQQSW010011712.1:0-12692 GCA_028646575.1 Pseudocheirus occidentalis | reverse complement strand
CTTTTTTTCTTTCTCTTCTCTTTCTTTCTGTCTTTTTACCTAATAGTACCATCTCTGCTCCTGTGTGGTATTTCTCTTGTTTTAAATATCTTGTAAACAGAATAGCAAATGCCTTTGAAATCAATGACCAGCTACCTAAATATGATATATGTTTGATTATATATAATTATTCACCTTAATAGGTGATAGTTTTATGTAACTATATACCTATACATGTATAAAGTTATAGTATGCATATATACAATTCATATATGTGTATATGTGCATATATGTATGTATTATAGACAATGTATTGTATATAGTGTGTATGTACAGTATATATGTATATATATACTATATATATTGCATATATTTTGAGAAAGTCTTTATACATTTCAACCATTTATGTTTAGTAGATTTGCTGTATTATAAGAAATTATATTGTGCAGTGATGTGAGGCTGCATATTGACTTAGTTTTAAAATATGCTATCTAGGTTTTATTACAGTTTTATTTATTTTGTTAATAATTCCCTATTACATTGTAATCTATTTCAGTGAGTGGGCTGCTGCCAGTGCCCCATGTATTTACTGCATGTAGGGGGCCATTTTAGAGAAAACCAGGGAGGCATATGTATTGTTTCAAAGTGAGTTGTACAGAAATTGGAGAAAAATGCATCCTACAGCAATAACATTGAAGAAATGGATAATTCTGAAAACTACAAGTGTTGTCAAACTCAAATAGAAACAAATCCACATTTTAATCTCATTCCAGGGAATTGGAAATTTTGTGAGCATGATTTTGATTCGTGACTAATCAACTCTGATCACTGCAACAATCAACCATTATTCTAGAGGACAAATGATAAAGAATGGAACCAACTTCCTGCCAGACAGGTGATGGAATTAATATGCAGGAAGAGACACTTATTTTTGAACATGAGCAATGTGGGAATTTATTTTCTTTGCCTATTCACATTTGTTACAGGAGACCACTTATTTATTTACTTATTTTTGTTTGTTTGCTTAGGAATCTACCTATTTAGTCAAGTGTTTGTTCAAGCAAACAATTGGCCTGCATGTAAAGGTGAAGTAGGAGGATAAGAAAATAAACACTTTTTAAACAAAATTTAGTTAAATCCAAAATTAAACAATTAAAATATTCCACTCTTGTCACTGAACATAATAAATCACTATTGAAATGCCATCATAACGAGTCTTTGTCACATCCATTTACCAATCCCTCACTAAAATCTTCCAAAAATGCTAACAGGATGATCTTTCTTGAGTACTACAACTCATTTTATCTTTAACTATGTTTTTGTCTATTTATAGACAATACAACTTGTAACCTTTTGTTTTGCAAACATAAAACACATAACAGCGTAGAGAGGAAATAGGAAAATAAGTAGTACCAGATCCAAACACTTGATCCTTGATCTCTTGCATTTCTCTCCATTACCCCCACCTTCTTCCTTACCATATTCTAGAAGTATTTTTTTCAAAATGAAATGTAATGCATTCTAGAAAACTTTTATTTTGCACTTCTAATATTCTCCTTCTGCTCCTTTCTGCTACTTAATTCCCAATTCTTTGTAGCTTTTTTTCTTTGCTCATGAATTCCTAAGAATTTCTTGAAATATTTATAAATCTTTACTGACTGGAGCATCTACAAATATTTCCTAGCTAACCTCCACTTGGACTTCACTAATACTGGAGAATCTTTCTCCTCTACTCTCTCACCTATTCGCTGCTCAATTCATGTCTCCTTAAACACAGGACTGCACCTTCCCCCTCAACTCTCACACGTACATCATATAACAATCTTCAGTTTCAGGTGGATATTTATCACAATTGCTATGAAATCAACCGACAATCTCACCCATTCTTTTTATTTCGTCTTTAGCATCAGAAGAGTAATCATTTCTATTCCTTACAATGGCTAATTTCCTATTTGGTGCTATTTTTTCTCTCTTGGAAGCATCACTGCACAGTGGGAAAATATAATAAATTTCAAATCAGTGTACAAAGGTTAAAATCCTGACTTGGCTAATGTATGTACTTACAGAATTGTATGGCTTTGGTTAAAGCATTTAAATTTAACTTCACATTTCAATTTCCTAATCTGGATAAAGAAGGACTTTGATCTAGATATCTATTAAATCCCTTCCAAGTCTAAATATGTGATAATCTAGCACCCTGCTCCATTGGTCTTTGCTTCCTACATGCCAACAAATACCCCCACAAGCATTCCCTTGAGAATTCTAGATATTTAGGAAGAAAAAAGAGTCCCCTATTTTTTTTGGAGTGGGGGAGACAGGGTAATTGGGGTTAAGTGACTTACTCAACCTCACTAGTAAGGGAGTAAGTAACACTAGTAAGTGTTAAGTGTCTGGGGTCAAATTTGAACTCAGGTCCTCCTCCAGGTCCTCAGTTCCTCCTCCAGGGCTGGTGCTCTATTTACTGCACCACCTAACCACCCAGACTTCCCAGTTTTTTATGTTATTGTTGCCCCAGTTTTTTTTTATATTATTGTTGCTTTACCCTGAAATCTAGGCATCTCTATAATTGCCTAAAAGTATAAGAGAATAGCTTAGATGCTAAGAAGAATTTAGCTTTTATTAATTCCTAGAAAATATTCTATAGTATATTCTACTTTCTTTTTATTGATAGTTTTGTTATTTAAAAGTTTTACTGATGTCTTTTTTTACTTCACACTCATTTCTTCATATACCTCAGTTCCCCTCAAACTCCTCTTTCCTACAAATACCCTCATCAAAGACCCTCATTGAAAAGTTAGGCAAAACTGGCCAACAAAGTGATTGTACTTGACAGAATATTAAAACATTCTATTACCTGTAGACCCATCACCTCTCTACCAAGAAGAAAGAGTTATAAACCAATTCATCAATGACTAAGTTATATTCCAGAAACTGTCTAGCTTGTGTGAATATAGGACAAAAATGAAACATCCCTATTCACAAAGAGCTTATGTTTTGCTGCAGGAGACATTTTATTAGAGGAGACATTCTTTTTTTGTATTTATTTAGTATTTAATTTTTCCCAGTTAAATGCAATCAACAATTTTTGATATGTTTGTTTTTAAACTTTTGGTTCCAAATTCTCTCCCTTCCTCTCTCCCCACCCAGTCTCATCGAGAAGGAAAGCAATTCCATATAGGTTATACATGTGTAACTATGCAAAACATACTAGTCATGTTTTAAAAGAAAACAGAGATTAAAAAAAGACTCCAGAAAAATAAAATGAAAAAAAAACCAAAAGCAAAAGGTGTGTCAATCTTTATTCAGATACCATCAGTTCTTTCTCTGTGGATGGAGTTGCTATGGATTTCTGTATTATTGAGTATAACAAAATTATCCATAGCTGATCATCTTACAATATTGCTGTTACTTTGTACTTGTTACATTTCACTTTGCATCAACTCATGTTAAGTATTTCTAGGCTTTTTTGAGTGCATGCTGCTCATTATTTCTTATAGTAAAATAATATTGCATCACAATTACATACCACAATTTATTCAGCTATTCTCCAATTGATGTGCATCCCTTAATTTCCAGTTCTTTACTGCCAGAAAAAGATCTATAAATATTTTTACACATAGGTCCTTTTCCTTTTTGATTTTTGTCTCTTTTGGGACACACACCTAGTAGTGGCATTGCTATGTCAAAGGATATGCATGGTTTTATAGCACTTTTGGCATAGTTCCATCTTGCTTTATAGAATGGTTTAATCAATTCACAACTGAGAAAACAGTATACTAATGTCTGATTTTTCCCACATCCCCATTCAACATTTGTCATTTATCTAATCTAATAGGAATGAGGTCGTACCTCTGAATTGTTTGAACTTGCATTTCTCCAATCAATAGTGAGTTAGAATTTATTTTTCATATGGTAATAGATAGCTCTAATTACTTCATCTGAAAACTCATTATATCTTCTGATCATTTATCAATTGGGAAATGGCTCTTATTTTTATAAATTTGACACAGTTCTCTATATTTTAGAGAAATGAGGCCTTTATCAGAAAAGCTTGCTTTGATTTTTTTCACAATTACTATTTCTAAATGTATTTCCCTCCTTCCTATTCCCCCTATGCCTATTTATTCTATTTTCATTCTTCTTTCACCCTGTCCTTACCCAAAAGTGTTTTGCTTCTGGTTATCCCTTCCCTCATTTTGCCTTCCCTTCTGCCACCCCCCTCCATTCTCTTCTCCTATATTCCTGTAGGTTAAGATAGATGTTTATACTCCATTGCCTGTGTATCTTATTTCCCAGTTACATGTAAAAATAATTTTAACATTTGTTTTTAAAACTTTGATTTCCAAATTCTAATCCTTCCTCCTCCCTACTTACCCTCCTTGAGAAGGCAAGTATATTGATATAGGTAATACAGATGTTGCCATGTAAACCAATTCCACATAGTCATGTTGTTTCCTTTCACCATGTCCCTAATTAAATGTGTTTGCTTCTAATTATCCCCTTCTCCAATCTGGCCACCTGTTTAAGCCCCTTTACCTCTATGTTCCTTTAAGGTAAAATAGATTTCCATGCCCAATTGAGTGTGTATGTTATTCCATCCTTGATCCAAATCCAACAAAAATAGTGTTCGCTCATTCCCCCTCACCTTCCCCTTCTTCCCTTCCATTTTAAAAGCCTTTTCTTGCCACTTTTATGTGAGATAATTTACCCCATTCTACCTCTCCCTTTCTCCTTCTCGCAGCACATTTCTCTCTCATCCCTTAATTTCATTGTTTTTAACTATAACCCATTCATATTCAACTCACCCTGTGCCTTCTATCTGTATATACTCCCTCTAACTGCCCTAATAATGAAAAATGCCTCGAGCTGCGAATATCATCTTTCCATGTAGGAATGTAAACAGTTCAAATTTACTAGGGCCTTTATTATTTCTCTTTCCTGTTTATCTTTTCATGCCTGTCTTGAGCCTTATGTTTGAAAGTCAAATTTTATCTTTAGTTTTTTTTCTCAAGAATGCATTAAATTCCTCTTCATCATGAATATAAATTGTTTCCTCTCATTGACTATAATTAGTTTTGCTTGGTAGATGATTCTTGGTTTTCGTTCAACCTCTGGAATATCATATTCCATGCCCTCCAATTCTTTCATGTAGAAGCTTCTAAATCTCATGTTATCTTGATTGTGGTCCTATAATAACTGGGTTATTTCCTTATGTCACTTGCAATATTTTCTCCAGAACCTGGGGACCCTTGAATATGATTTTTTTTGGAAGGCACTTGGGGTTAAGTGACTTGCCCAAGGTCACATGGCTAGTTTTTGTGTTAAGTGTCTGAGGCAGAATTGGAACTCAGTTCCTCCTGATTCCAGGGCCTGTGCTCTATTCACTGTGCCACCTAGATGCCCCTCCTTGAATTTGATTTTAATATTTCGTGAAGTTTTCATTTTTGGATCTCTTTCAGGAGGTAGCTGGTAAATTCTTTCAATTTCTATTTTGCCTCTGTTTCTAGAATATCAGGGCAGTTTTTTCTCAATAATTCATTGGAAGATGGTGTCTAGGTTCTTCACTTTATCATAACCTTTGGGTAGTCTAATTGTTTTAAAATTATCTCTTCTGGATCTATTTTCCAAGTCAGTTGTTTTTCCAATGAGATATTTCATAATGCCTTCTACTTTTTCGTTTTTTTTATTTTTTAATTCCTTGATTTCTCATAAAATTATTAGCTTCTATTTGTTCCACTCTAATAGTTAAGGAATTATTTTGTACAGTGAACTTTTGTACTTCTTTTTAAATTTGGTTAATTTTGCTTTTCAAGGCATTCTTTTCTTCATTGTCTATTTGTACGTCCTTTGCCATTTGGTGTAGTGTGTTTTTAAGGTGTTTTTTTCTTAAGTATTTTTGTAGTCTCCATTAGCAAGCTGTTGACTTATTTAAGGATATTCTTGTATCCTCACTTCTCTTCTCATTTTTTCCTCTTACTTGATCTTTCCTCTTACTTGATTTTCAAAGTCCTTTTTGAGTTCTTTCATGGCCTGAGAACAATTCACACTGTTTTTGGTGTCTTTGAATGTAGGACTTTTTACTTTCTGGTCTTCTTCTGAGTGTATGTTTTGATCTTACATCTCACCAAAATAAGATTATACAATCTGAGTCTAGTTTTTTTCACCATTATTTGCTCACCTTTTCCAGCCCATTTCTTGGCTTTAAAGATCTTTGTTAAGGTAGGGCTCTGCTTCCAGTGTTCTGGGCATACTCTCCCAAGATTTATGGGTTTTGTGCAACTGTTTTCAGAGATACTTCTAAAGTATCTCTGTACATTTTCAGTTTTTCCAAGGTGGTATGATCTAAGGAGGGTTGTTAACTCTTCCCCTGGCCTGTACTCTGGTCTGAGGGACCACATGCACTCTTTTCTGCCCTGGAATAGTAAGGAATGTTCTCAATTTATTGCTGCCACAAACTGCTATGCCAGTGCTCCTCCTTTTCCCAGAACTACCATACAGGACTGCAACCCATATCCAAGTATGGACAAAGCAACAGTCCTGTCTCAGTGCCAGCAAAGAGACCCCTCTAATCTGCTTCCAACCAGTTGATCAATTCCCTTAGCATCTATGGTAAGTGTTCTAGAAGCAGTCCATGCTGCTGCTGCTGCTACCCATGGTTTACAGGGACTGAGGCTATGCTAGAATCAAGGCTGGACTATATGCTCACCTAGATCTGACATTCCTTTCTTATTGATCTTCTAAATTGTCTTTGGCATTTGTGGGTTGAGAAGTATGGAAACTGCCACACTGATACAGTCCCCTGAAGTTAGGGTTATTGTGGTTTGTTGTGGGTCACAGATGGTCTAGAGATGGCAGGGATGGCCGATAAGCCCTCTCGCCTGTTGTCTCTATGGCCATAATGTCCAGATTGGCTCTCCAAACTGTGCTCTCCCCTGTTCCTTCATAACGTGTGCATCAGTCCTGTTCTCATTCCTGTTGACATATGCATTATGTATGAGTACAGCACAGGAACAGCATGGTCTACCATATTTACATATAGGATGTTAGAGAGTATAAAATAGCTTGCTTTGTGTTGAATAAATGTAGACTTTCACCATCTCTGTCTCCCACCCCTTCACTGCATTCCAGATATTGAATGGCCTGAGCTAGCCTCAGCCAATCTCACCCCCCCCCTGCCATGTGCTGGCAGTAGTACCCTGAGGTCTGCTCCAAGTTGCTAGGGTCTTATCTCTGCTGGTGTGGCCTGTGGTGGACTGTGATCTTCTCTTATCCTGGTTCAACAGATCTTTCTTGTTAATCTTCCAGGTTGCCTTGGGCTCGAGATATGCTTCACTGTCTCATTTTGTGACTTATGCTGCTCTAGAGTTTGTTTAGAGTGATTTTTCAGGTATTTGGAAGGGTTTAGGAGAGGATTCTTATGAGTTCCTACTTTTACTCTACCATTTTTACTCTGCCGCCCTCCCACTTTCCTTTTAAAAAAATATTGATTGCCTGACTTTACAAAGTTATTCAGGATTTATAAATTGTGCTATATATTACTACATTGGATCTTCTAAATCAACTTTAAATGACATTAAAATTGTATTGGGACCATTTTATGGATAAAGAAGAGGTAGTACAATGTAATTATTGGAGATCTGGCTTTAGATTAGGAAAATATGGATATGGACTTGATTACTGCCTCCCTCATGCACTAATCTGATGGATATGGACAGGTCCTTTATCCTCTAAATAATTCAGAAAATGCTTGAAGGTTATAAATGACAGATTAGCTTCCACACATGAAAGTCCATACACCAATGAAATAAAAAAAATCCAAATAAAAATGAATAAAGACATTCACACTCATAGAGATATTGTGACTTGGCCAATATAGACATCATTAGTATCAGAGGCAGATGGGTTCAAACTTTGATGTGTTGAATTTAAAGCCAGTGATTTTTGGTGCCATATTCCAATGGCTGTCTACACTGAGACCACGGTCTCATACCTCAAGTGAATTTGATGGATCGTATATAATATAGATGGTCTAATCCTGGAGGCAGAAAAACACAATTCAATTATTTCTCAATATGCTAAGAAAAGTCAAAGCAAATTGGCCTCATTATAGCTTCTCATACTAGTTTCAGTTCAGTTTCTTGTTGGATGTGAGTGCCATCAGGTTCTATTTTCCTGAGAAATTCTTTTAATTATTTTTCTAAGCCCTCATTTAAAAAATATGAGTTATAGTCGTATCCACATAGGAAACAATGTTCTTAGATTATGGGACTTTGTTTCAATGTAGAAACCATGAGGCCAGTGAAGTGTTTCTGGCCAAAGCCTCAGAGATAAATTTCTTTTTTACTACAATTTATGACATATTATTATTGTGGCACAGGAAGATTATACAAGTTTTCATGAAAATTCTAATTCAGAATAATTGGTCCTGCACATTGCTTCAGCTCTACTAGATAGGTTCTAATACATTGTGAGGAACTAACAAGGGTTTTTTGTTTATTGAATACAAAGGACGTAAAAGTATTTTATATGCATTGTGAACAAACAGAAAGATGCTGTTTATTCCAATATGACTTTCAGCATGGTTTTATTTGGCATTCCTATGTAAGCACTTAGAGAGAATTGTACAGTAGAATTAAAAATTATTATAAAATATGGTTAGTGGATCTCTAATATTGGTAAGATAATGTTTTATTCCAGGAGAGTAGAATTGATGATTCTATTCACTTCTTTTACTATGAAAGCAAAGCCTTTCATTTTCTTTGGCCAACACAACAGGCTTTGCAAAATCTCTCTCATGAGCACAGAGATATTATGTTCTTAATGTGGTTTGAAATGATTTTTAATAAATGGCTGACAGTTACTCTCATGAGAGATAAATGAAGAGGTAATACTATTGACACACTTTGTTATATACAATATTGAATTTGGATGATTAGATAAATGAGTTAATAAATGGTCTTCTAACTCAGTATATTAAGCTCAGGTAAAATTTACCCCATTACTCCGTTTGAATATAACTATACATGTGGGCATATACATGCATACATAAATGCATTCATGCACATATACTTACACACATCTATTTACATGTGCTACAATATAGTGAGGCCATTCCACACGCACACATATATATATATATATATGTATTTATGCATATATATATATTTACATGCACTACCATCTATATAGACCATTCTATACATTCACATACATACACATGCACACACATTTTACCTGCACACTTTTATATAATTCATTCTATATACACACACACATACATACATACATATATGTAATCTACTGATGCACATGCTTTCTATATAAATCATTATATGTATATATGATTTATAGCTACATGGTTATATAACCATTCTTTGACTTTTATGGTTGGTGATATCTTTGGGATTAACTTTTAAAAATCTTATTTGTTTCCTCTAATTGTAGGACTGAAAAATTTCACAGATTTTGGACCTGATTATTTATATATTGTCTCCTCCAGATGAGACCATAAACTCCTTTAAAGCAGAAACAATCTTTTACCTTAGCTCATTACAAGTACTTATTTATTAAGCTGGTTAAGCTATTAATGAGTTAATTAATAAGCCAAGTTATTGATTGAATGACTGACTAACATTTGGTCACTATCACTACTTGATACCACTGAATCCCAAGTTTGCTATATGATTACCCAGCCCACACCCCTGTTGTTGAACCTGTCACTGGTTCTAGCTCCTTACCTCCCTATGTAACTTAGACAAACACTGCAGCTGCCTCTTCTGGTATCCAGGTCATATTGCAATAAGAAATCAGTGACTATGGTATCTACACTGGAATTAGGAAAAGAGAATGATGAAAAATAAGAAAAGTAATGGAATGTGGATCTGAAAATTGTCTAGCTTCTGTCACTATCTAGCCAGCCTCAGCAGCAGCACCAATTACAGACACTTAGACAAAAAGAAAATTTGTCCATTTTCTTGGGTTGTCTGCTCTATAGTGGACACTAGTAATTTAAAAAAGTAATCTGCTAGGATCAGCAAATGTGGAAAAAAAACTGACTTTTGTTTATTAACTGGATCCAGTACTGGTACTTGCCTGTGAAGTCTCTGAATTACCAGCAAGACTAGTTAGAACTTGGTTCTAGTGACTTGAAGTTCATTCTCCTGCAGCTATTAAGGAAGAACTGTTTAAACATCTCACAAATTGTAAATAAGCGTTTGAGGAAGTCTAAAAAATAGTAAGTACATTTATGTATAAAAATTGTACTGTTATTAATCTTTATCACATATAAATTGCTATTTAAATTTATTTATGTTCTCTCTGGGATTCAATTTCCAGGGTGGAGAGCCTTGATTAAATTTAGTTTTGTTTTGTTTTGGAGAAGGCAATAGCGTTTAAAATCCACAAACATGAACCTTTTGTATGCAACTCAGGGAGAAGGGTCTTGAATAAGAATTGGGAAGACTTTAATTGGCAATGCAGGTTTTCTATTATTGGAAGGAGAAAGCATGGAAAAGAAAAGAATGCATCTTCCCTTTTGATTTCTGGAAAATTATTACTCACTGAGTCCTGATAATTTTTGGGAATCCTTTCTTGCCTGCTCATTAAGTGTTTATCTACTGAGTTAACTCTCATTTGTGAGTCCTTCATCTGACTTTAAATTTAATCAATGTAATTGTTCTTTTCTCATGCCTTTTACTTCCATTGAGTAAGAGAAAGAGTTATACCATCTATTTTCTCCTGCAACTTATAAGAACAATTTTGACAATGTTTGAAACAATTACACAATAAAAGAAGGAGAAAACAAAATAAAAAATGCCATTTATTGAGTATGGTAATTTCACTATAACGATGTAAATTCAAGCATAAGCCGCATTCCAGAGAACTGATGCTGTGGATAGCTCTCAGGTTCTGATCACATAGTATAGTGAACTCTCTATTTATCCAGCAGCAAATTGAAGCAAAACATTTACAGAACCAAAGTACAGCATTCACAATGTTATTATACATAGCAACTTATCACTAAAATGGTGTAATATCATACACAAGCAGATTCCCAAAACAATGCTACTGTGAACAGCTTTTAAGGTTCTGATTACACAGTATAGTGGATATTCCATTTATTCCATTACAAATCAAGGCAAACATTCACAACAAATTACAATATAATATCCACAACATTATATCTTATCCCAGAAAATCTATATAGTGTTCACAACAGCTTAACATTAGAATGGTCATCTGTTTTCCCTAAGGGGGGAAACCCTGCTTACTTAATCATTTAGTCATTTCACAATACAATAATCAATATTCCACTCATGTTGCAATCATAGATTATCCAGAAATCAGTCACTAAGTATCATTAATCACTTAATACAATCATTAGAAAATTACACAATCCCCTTAGTGTCTAGTATATTTCAATTTCATCATGTGTCCAAGGGGAGGAATTTTCTTCATCTTGACTTGGGGTGGTCTCTCAGATTCCCTGCAACCACTTCCATGGCCCCAACTCCTACCTGAATCTACCAGTCACCTAGATTCAGGGGCAGACAGCTCCCAAGTTCTCATCCAGTCTTCCAGGCAGTTTTTGTTACACAATGAAGCTTACCAGGTCCAGCACATCTCAAACCCTTCACCACTCCTGTTGCCAGGAACTCAAGAATCTACCAAGCCACAAACAAAGTTTTTTCCTGGTAATGCTTCTTCAATCCTCCAGCAATTTGGCTGGCCCTAGGACCCAGAAGGAATTTCAGCCTTCCAGGTGGCAGCAACTTTAGCCTTCACAAGACTCTGGGCTCAAGAAAACTCCAACTCAGTTCTCAGTCAGCTTCCTGGTGCTGGGAGAGAAGCTCTCTCTCCCTTTCTCTCCCTCTCCCTTTCCCTCTCCTTCTCCCTCTCCCTTTGTCTCTCCCTCTCTCTCTCTCCCTCTCTCTCTCTCTCTCTCTCTCTCTCTCTCTCTCTCTCTCTCTCTCTCTCTCTCTCTCTCTCTCTCTCTTTCTGTCCTGATCCTGATTCTCTGTCTTCGTCTACAGTACACTTCTGTACAAAGTATCACAAGCAAAAATAAACACAGAACAGACAAACAGAATGCCAACTTCCACAACCCTTCCCCTTTTCAGTTCTGCTCTTTCCCAGGTTGGGCTTCTCCTTATATACGGTCATTAGCTCCTCCCTGATCCACCCCTTCCTGTTGCATCAGGAAGATCCTCCCACTGTAGGTTTCACAAGTTCTCCTCCAACACCCCTCTAACTTTCTGGTAGGGCAGGGTGGGTCTCCATACCACAGTACCTGCATATCTTAATTCCCAGTTGTATGTAGTATAGTATACACACACACACACATATATAATTATAATTATAATCATTAATCATATAATAATCATATAATATGAGATTAATATATTATATTATATCATATAATCATATAATCATTATCTATGTATACATACATTTGTATTCCCTTCACCTATCCTCATACTAAGAAAAGTTTCATAAGTTACTATTATCATTTTTCCATATTGTCATGTAAATTGTTCAACTTTGATAAATACTTTATGATTTCTTTCCCATGTTTACCTTCTAATGTTTCTTGTGTTTGAATGTAAATTTTCTGTTTGATTCTGGTTTTTTTCAGCAGGAATGTTTGAAAGTCCTCCACCTCACTGAATGACTATACTTTCCCCCTGGACATTATACTCAGTTTTGCTGTGTAG
>JAQQSW010011711.1:0-12692 GCA_028646575.1 Pseudocheirus occidentalis | reverse complement strand
GAAGTTTCCATGTCTTTAGAATAGATTACTGATAGTCCAGACTACATAAAGAGGATAGTTATTTCTTCTTTTGGAAAAACTCTAGATAGATGGATAGATTGATAGATCGATGATAGAGAGAGACAGAGACAGACAGACAGACATAGATAGATAGATAGATAGATAGATAAATAGATAGATAGATAGATAGATAGATAGACAGATAGATAGATATGCAATAAAATATGGATGTCTACAACAAGGTTCTATTGTGTTTTGCACTTGATAGATTTTGGGGGAGATTATGGGGATTTTCCTCCCTCCCACACACATACATACAACTATTATTCCTTTTCTGATCCAGAAACAAATTCTAACACTCTCTTTCCTCCTCTATTTATGAGAGTCCTTTGCTTATTTGAGGCTTTATCTTTTCTGAGAATTTGTGTGGGGGTGGTTCTTCTCCTCAAACAGATGTTGGGTACTTATGGGTATTTCATTACTCGACAGCAACCAGGGTATAACCAGGCCCTGTTATGGGGGACATGGGCTCCAGTAGCCACCCACCACTGCCTCTTGGGGAATAGGAAGAGTCTTAATGACCCTAAGACCCAGCACTTTATTTTTGCAGCTGTCAAGTGATGTTGCCAGTGAGGTCCCAGGGAACAAGAGTATTTCCTGAGCTGGTGTTTATGGTTTAAATGATAATGGAAGAAAAGGAGTACAGAATAAATATATGGAAGAGATAATGACTTATTGGAGAGAAAGATGGTTTTGTGCAAAAGCCAGCCTGCATCCCTCTTTCCTCATCAGAGAATCAAAACACTTTAGTACAATGAGAAATATTCCTTCTAGTGTCCAAGATGTATCCATACATGCATTGCCCTGCCCTGGGTTTCCTTCCTTTACCTTTGTCAAATTTTTTAAAACCATGTCCGTTGTAATAGTGATAGCTACCCTAGAGAGGGCAGCTAATTGGTGCAGTCAGTAGAATGCTGGTAGACTCATCTTCCTGAGTTGAAATCTGACCTCAGACACTTCCTATCTGTGTGATCCTGGACAAGTCATTTAACCCTGTTTGCCTCACTTGCCTCATCTGCGAAGTGATCTGGAAAAGGAAATGGCAAGCCACTCCAGTATCTTTGCCAAAAGAAAACCCCAAATGAGGTCAGGAAGAGTTGGATACAACTGAAACTACTGAACAATAACACGCTGGAGAGAGCTGCAGGGGTGGCTAGAATGTGTGAGTGTGTGTCTGTACATAGAGTATAACATATAATGTGGTTGGCAGTGTCAGCCACCATAGGCACATATTACTGTGGTTGTGCCAGTCATTATAGGCACAGAGGTTCAGCTATAGCTACATTATTAGGCCAAAGCACCATGATTTTCCTGGTGAGGCAACTCCTTCCTCCTGCTTTGCAACTTAGCTACAAGTTAGTAGATAAATCTTGGGAAATTTCCCAAGGCTCAGAGGTTCTAAAGTCTTTTAAAGTCTCTGTGTCTTGATTTTCTCATCTATACAATGGGGACATTTGGCTCAGGGACTTTTAAGGTCCTTTTCTACTTCTAAATACATGACCTCATGATCCTACTTTCTTATTTCTTTAATTGAAAGCATCCCAGTTCATTTTCCCCTCACATTACCATTCCTGGCTTAAGGGATAAAAGGATCACTCCAATGAAGCATTCCCATTGCTTTCTTATTCATTTCTTTTTTTTTAAAAATTGACTTTTGTTTATTTTTAGTTTACATCATTCATTTCCACAAGATTTTGAGTTACAAATTTCTCCCCATCTTTCCCCTACCCACCACCCTAAAACAGCGATCCCACTGTATACCTCCTCCCCCAATCTTTCCAGTAGAGCAAGATAGATCTCCCTACCCCAGTCCCTGTATATCTTATTTCCCAGTTGCATGTAAATAATAATAATAATGTTTTTTTAAATTTGATTTTAAAACTTTAAATTCTAGATTCTTTCCCTTCCCCCCTCACCCCCCCTGGAAAGATAAGCAATTCAATATAGGTCATGTATGTGCAGTTACACAAAACATCTCCACAATGGACATATTGTGAAAGACTGACTATATTTCCCTCTATCCTATACTGCCCCCACTTGTTCCATTCTCTACTTTGTCCCTGTCCCTTTACAGAAGTGTGTGCTTCTCACAACCCTCCCCCCCAACTCTGTCCTAAAACCGAATCACCTACCCAGCAAAATTGAGTATAATGCTTCAGGGGAAAATATGATCATTCAATGAGGTGGAGGACTTTCAAGCATTCTTGATGAAAAAATCAGAGCTGAATAAAAAGTTTGACATTCAAATACAAGAAGCATGAGAAGGTAAACAGGGAAAAGAAATCATAAGGAACTTATCAAAGTTGAACTATTTACACACCTACATGGAAAAATGATAATTGTAACTTATGAAACTTTTCTTGGTATGAGGATAGTTGAATGGAATATAAATGTATATACACACATACATGTACATATGTGTATACATGTATGCACACATATGTCTATATAAGAGGGTATATATGCATATGGACACATATGTGAGTATATATATATATACATATATATATATATGAGTGAGTATATATATATGTACATATATATGTACAGGTATACATAGACAGTGGACAAAGGATCAATTGAATAGGAAGAGATGATATTTAAAAGGTAAAATTGAGAAGTGGGAGAGGAATATAATGAGAGGACACAGAGACAGAATGGGGTTAATTATCTCATATAGAAGAGGCAAGCTGTTACTGTTACAGGTAACTGTTAAAATGGGAGGGGAAGAACAGGAAGGCAAAAGTGAATGGGTCAACCTCGCTTCCATTGAATTTGGTTTAGGGAGGGATTGACATACACCCTAAATGGGGTATCTTATTCATTTTTATAGAGAAATACCTGGTTTGGATTGGGTACTATTATAAGGAATACTGTGATTGGTGTTATAATTATTCATCCTCCAGAGAGTGACCCCATACTGAAAAATCTAAAGATTCTGCCTGTCACCTATCTCAACCAGACAGAGTGGCCCTTATCCATTCCTATCAGTCAATGTCTAGCCATGATTGGCATCTAAAAGGTGTTTGATTGAATGACAGGAAAACCACAGGTATGCGCAGGAGAGGCCTGAGGGTGTTTCAGGATATGCTGGTGGAATTTTATAGAAGACATCGTTCATATGGATCAGAAATATTTTCAAGTTACAACAGAGACAAACATGGACTTGTCTATCACAGGATAATATTAATGAAAACAGATCTAGAGAAGGATGGCCACCCACACAAAGGAAAGGGTAGGCCTGAAAGGAAGCCCTTACTCAGCTTCCCGGTCACACATGTTGAAATCCCTATTCCCTTATAACATTTGAAAGTGTTATAGCACATTCCAGGGTCAGGGATCTCTCCCAGTGGATACTTAGGCAAACAACCAAGTTCCTTAGGTGAGGTTAATCATTGCACTCTCATCCTACCAGATGGTTTCAGCTGCCTAAAAAGTGAGCCTCCTACCTTCTTTCCCTAGGTGGAATGACCTTCTCTACCATTTTAATCTCTTCTCTACCAGCTTCGTACCTTTGTTAGCTCTCCCAAGTAAAGTAAAATTCCACATCTTGAATCTGAATTAAGATGAGAACTTTAAAATGGGTTCAGAAGAAGGAACAAGAAGGAGCTTAAACTGAAAGTGAGAGGAAGTGGAATAAACAACACGGGGTTTAGATGTTACAGGAACATCCTTGTTGTAGTTGGATGGACTAAGCACTGGGAGTTATGTTAGAGCAAGCTCCTGCTGGCTTGGAGATTTTCAGTCCAAGCATTTACAGTTTAGAAGTCAGCAATTGTTACAAATCTGTGCTTGCTGTATTGTCTTGTTGATGGTGTAGACTTAAGAGATCATGGATAAAATGTTGATAATACAAGTTAAACTTAACAGTATGTCATACCTTTTATGCCCAAAGACTTATTAAACTATTTATACACCTTGATCCAGCAATACCACTACTTGATTTATTTCCAAAGATGATTAAGGAAAAAAGAAAAGAATCTAGATGTTCTAAAACATTTATAGCAGTTCTCTTTGTGATCACAAAGAACTGGAAATTGCAAGAATGCCCATCAACTGGGGAATGGCTGAACAAGTTGTGCTGTATGATTGTGATGGAATACTACTGAGCTACAGGAAATGATGAGCTCAATGATTTTAGAAAAAAAACATGGAAGTCCTTGTATGAAATAACAAAGAGGAGATGAGTAGAACCAGGAGAATATTGTATACAGTAACAGCAATGTTGTTTTAACCATGACTTTGAGCAAAGACGTTATTTTGTCTGTTATAAATACCTAAATTAACTATAAAGGGCATTTGAAGAAAAATGCTATCTGCATTCAGAGAAAGAAGTGATAGAAGTATGTATAGAACAATTTTACATGCATACACATACATATGTATGTATATGTGTGTGTATATGTACACATATATATGTGTGTATATACATAAATACATGCATACAAAAATATATATATTTATGTGTATCTAATAGTAGCTATCTAGGGTGGGTAGGGGGGAAGTAAGAAAAAAAGAAAAAGAAAGAAAGAAAGAAATATATATGTATATATATATGATAATTTTCTTGTATGTTTAAAAGGAACAGCAAGTTGCGTATAGTAGATTTGCAGTTTCATGTTCAATCATTTTCATTGTACTATGTTATGGAAATGCTTCTTTAATTCATAAATTAAAAATAAAATAAAATGTATACCATGCCTTTTCAGAGAGCTCATTACTAAACAGCATGTGCCTGCCTGAGTATTTTCATTTTAAAAGGGATGGGGGCTCTTTCTGAAGAGATCTGATCAACTGTCTTCCTACCCTTTGTGATATCTAGATGGTGTCAATGTTCAATCCTAGTTCTGCCACTAACTGTGACCTTGGGCAAATAATTGAACCTCACTGGGCTTCAGGTTTTTTTACCTGTAAAATGAGAACATTGGACTCAATGATTTCAAAGTTTCCTTTCAACTCTGACTCTATCTATAATGCTCTTTATGATGTATCTAAATATAACACAAGGGAATATACCTTGTTCAGCTTCAAATGAAGCACAGTGTAAGGGGAAGGTGGACTTGAATTGGAGTCAGGAGAAATCCAGGTTCAAATTCTTCCTCTTAGATCTACTGTCTTTGAAGCAATGCATAAATCTGAGCCTTGGTTTACTTATCTACAAAAAAATGAAATAGTTGTAAAGATCAAATAAGTATGCAAACACTTCATAAACCTTGAAGTGCTAGGTAAATATCAGTTAATGTTATTAAGTAGATTCATAGATATAGAATCATCTAATTGTAGAGACTGATGGGACATTAGAGATTATCTTTTTCTTTTTACATCACCAACACTAGCCTTGACAGTTTCACTCACAGACATTTTAGATATTGAGTCTGAAGAGACTATGGAGATTTGAAATGAAATGAAGATTTAAGAGAAACTTTTAGAAGAGAGAAAGAAGATGCTGAGATTTCTTTCTTGGCAAGAACTGTTGTAGCCCTTATCTCGCAAAGATGATCAAGTGAATTCTTGATAAGAGACTAATCGGCATCCTGAGTGAGCTGAATGGTGAGATTGTTGTTCCAGAAGTGAGGAACCGTTATCTACATAATGGTTGTTAGAGCTAATTTAAGCTCTTATCTTTTTCACAAAGTACTATTAAATAATTATTTATGTCTTTGTGGTATCATTTGTTCTAGTGTTAATAAATTACATAGCCAGCAACTCTGATGTTTATTTAAGCCTAGAAGATAATGAGTGTGTATATATACACCTACCCACACATATATGTATGTATTATGTATGTGTGTGTGTATATATATATATGTATGTATGTATGTATATATTGGGTGTATATGTGTGTATAGATACACACATACACACATATACTCATTAGTACAGGGGTATCCTCCTTCCCTAGGTGAAATACCCTTCTCCACCATTTGAATCTCTTTAACAGCTCCTTACCTTTGTCAGCTCTTCCAAGTAAAGTAAAAACTTTACATCTTGAATATGAATTAAAATGAGAGCTTTAAAAGGGGTTCAGAAGGAAGAACAAGGAGGAACACAGACATAGACATAGGCATAGACACAGACACATGTAGACACATACATATGTAGGGAATGTGGAATGCAATACCACATTTTTGAAGTGAGCACATTTTGGGGCTTTTAAACCTTTGCTTTCTCCCTTTGCTATTCACTTGAATGAAAGACCAAAAAGAATCTCAGGCTTCAAAAAACTAGAGAGCCTCAGACTCAGACAGCTTTTGGGTTTTGATGAAAGAGAATATTTTAAACTGTTTCTGAAGTGGGAGTTTTACAATTGGACATTAAGCAGAGGTACAAAGAAGGGCTGAAGGGTGTCCTGGTGACTTTTTAACAGGGCATTACTTTTGCTTGTTTGTTTCCTATGTAAAAAACAAAACTCTGAAGGGTCTATATCTCTCCAAAAATCAAACATATGAAATACCACTTTGCCTTTAGACTCTTTAAAACGTCTGGGAGATCAGTGACAACTCTTCCATGAAGTGAAATTTCATGTTAGATTAAATACATGCATACATACAAACACACAAACATACATACATACACAGACAGACACATACTTACACCCCAAACTCTCCTTGAAATGATGTATAATAATGGGATAATTTCATAGAGAGATTATAGAATGTGCCAAAATGGAAGAAGTAAAAACTACTACACATGGTTAATTTGTTTCTATAGAGAGAGTCAATGACTTAATAAAAGAACTAGTAATGTTCTGAAGGGGCTGTCTGAGCAATCACTCTCTCTCACAGATGTTTTTTACTTATATTTATTTTTTTTATTGTGACTTACCAGTCATAACCAAGCAAAAACGTTTCAATACCTTGAAAAGAACAAGAAAGAGACTTGTATGCAAACAGTGATCTGCTGTTAGTTTTTTCTTAAATATGCAGTTATCCCCACAGGTAACAAGGGGTGTCATGTGTGGCTTGAAAGGAGGTAAGAATAAATATCTCTAGCATCACCTCCCCCAATTCTTCCCCAAGGGAATCTTTGGTTCCTACAAGGAAGAAAAGATGTAGGTTGGGGCCAGAAGCGGTCTCCTCAAAGAAAGACTAGAATTATATTTATCTGCTTCATTAGATATTATTAATCTAGGGGATATAGTTTTCCAGTTCAAACTAAGTTGAATTACTATTTCTTAATGTGCCAAGAGGGACCCCAAATTTTATTTCCAAGTTTGAATTTCTTCCCATCAATGACCAATTTCACAATGAACACATAGCAAACAGCAAAGAAACCCATTTATCCCAGTTGATAGCAAAGCAGAAATCAGAGAATATGTTCACAGGAAGATATATACCAGACAATTCAGATTGGAGAGCTTTCCCATTGAGAGGAAGATAGCTCAATCAAAAGATGTCTCAGCCTAAGGGAGAGAGAAAGAAGGGGAAGGGAAGGAAAGATAGGGAGAGAGAGGGGAGAGAGAGAGAGAGACAGAGACAGAGACAGACACACAGACAATATCTCAGACCTCATCCAAGGGGTAAAATTCCCAAAATCTATAGTGTAACAAGCTGAGGATAGGGACATAATGGAAACTGCTAGCTCCTCTCATGTCAGCTTCTTCCCAGAGTCTTTCTCTTCCTTCAGCACCCTGAAGAGGTGTTGGTATTGCCCATCTTCTCTCCCAAAGATGGGAATCAGGAAAATTGCTTTATATTAGAAGATCCTAAAGAGATTGAAGACTTTGGATCTCTCTTCTCTCTCTCGTTAGTTCTGTCCTGCCCCTCTTAAAAGCTCAGGGCATTCACTAATAAGGAGAGAGTGCAATGTCAATGGATTGTGGGTCTCAGGTTACATGTATATTAAATTTCATAAGATAGTAATAAAATTAAACTGTTTGCACCCCATTTGAATTTTTTTTGTTTTCTTACACCTTCCATGGAAGAAGGAGCAGGAGAAAAGAGGATTTGCGCTCACTGAAAACAATTCATACAGGTTATTTGGAGGAGGTTGTTCCTGCAAAGCAATTCAGAGGTTGAATCTGAAGAGAATAAATTTAGCAAAATTTGCGACATATGAGGAAAATTGGAAGAGTAATCTCTAAGCCTAGATACTGGTTGAGATTCTACCCCTCTAAAAGAGACAGGATCAAGGAAAATTATGGAGGGTATAAAAGAATAAAAGAGGGATTAGGAGTAGAATCTGAAGAGGTAGTCTCTAAAAGGATAAAGAATAAGTAGTTGGTAAGACAAAGTTAAGTAAGAAAATGTAAATGGAACAATTAGAGAGCTAAGCGACTTGATAGAATGGATTAAAGGCAAATTACAGAAACTAACCAGAAATTAGTTTTAGACAGGAGATGTGGAAATGGCTGTGGTTGTAGAGTTTTTGAGTTAAGGAAAAGGAATGTAAGTGTGGTTGTCAAGTTATTAAGAAGTGATAATTGGCTGTAAAAAGTTTTAATTTGGTGCTTAGGGCTGCAGTCTAAACATTCTACAAGGGTTTAGAAATAAGAAACAAGGTTGAAAATCTCAACCATTATGAAGAGTAAGGGAAATTTGTAGTGACTTGCCTGGAGTGTGTGATGTTTATATTTCTGCCACAGCTGAGTAACTATTATCTATGTTTCAAGTAAAGGTTAATTTTCCTTCTGGAGAAGAAGGTGACAGACACATAGAACACCTCCCCATACTCTATGTTATTTGGAAGAATAAAAGTTTCCTAAAAGAAACAAAATATATGGCTTCCATGGGGCAGAAGGGAGGAAGAACCTGAGGTAGAAAGGGGGAGGAAGATTTGCTGGGATTTTTTTCAGTATAACGGAGAATAGAAGAATGACACAAAAGAGGAAGGAAAAGAAAGGGGCACCTATGCAATTACAGTTTAACAACATGTTTGAGACTTTTTCCTTAAGAGGGAGGAGAGGTCGATGTTCTGAGGAAGCGGAGCTCTTTGTCTTCTCAGGAATGATATAGTAGAGCTACAGAAACCATCAGGGGAGAGATCATTCACTATGGTACACAGAAAGAATAGCAATAGTAATTGGTGATGCCCTACATAGAGGAAGAGAGGCATCTATTAGTTCACTAATAACACAAGTCTGTTGCCTTCCTGTGGACATCTATCCAAGACATGACAGAGAACCTCCCAAGACTCATCTGGCAATTTGTCAGGACACAAATAGCACTTTCAGAAAAAAACCTAAAAAGTATTGCCAGTGATATCAAGTCCTAGGCAAGAAACTGAAGACCAATGGGGAACACATTGTGTTTCCTTGTTGTTACGCATTGAAGACAAGGGATGAGAAAAGAAAATTAATTTGAGAAGTGAAGAGCTGCCTAATAAGCTCGTGTCTGAGAACAGGATTTTGGTCGTTGGCTCATGTCTTATAGAGTTGAAAGATCAGAGACAGATGATAAGTGTATTTGCCAGGAGCCTTGCAAATTTATTCAAAAGGACTTTAGAAAGGATGGTAGAGAAAGCAAATGGATATGTAAGTAGGTGCTTAGTAAATACTTACTGACTTGGTTTTCATTTTCATTTAACAGCAAGGAATTAGTTGTGAGGGTGGAAATAATGGGAACCTTGGGTGAGGGTGGGTATCAATACTACATTTCATAGTTTGTAATAACAGAGAAGGCTGCTTTTGGGTCTATACTGAAAAGAGGAAAGTAATTCATGCATATGAAAATATTTATAGCAGCTCTTTTTGAGGACTGGAAATGGAGGTAATACCCATCAGCTGGAGAATGGTTGAATAAGTTATGGCATAAGATTACAATGGAATACTATTATTCTATAAGAAATGATGAAGAGGATAGTTTCAGAAAAATCTGGAAAGACTGATGCAAAGTGAAGTGAGCAGAACCAAGAGAACAATGTATACAATAATGTATACAATAAGAGCAATATTGTAATTACAATCACCTGTAATATTCTTAGCAACTCTGATCAATAAAATGATCTATGACAATCCCAAAGGATTCATAAGGAAAAATTGTATCCACTTTAATAATCAATGGATTCTGAGTACAGATTGGAACATATTTTTCTTCCTTCCCTCCCCTCCTCTTCCCTTCCTTCCTTCGTTCCTTCCTTCGTTCCTTCCTTCATTCCTTCCTTCATTCCTTCTTTCCTTCTTTCTTTCTTTCTTTCTTTCTTTCTTTTTTTCTTTCTACAGAGCTCACATGGAAATGTTTTATATATAACTGTTATCATACTTCTTGCTATCACAACTGAATGGTGGTGGGAATGGAGGGAGTTAAAGAATTTGTAACTGAAAACAAAAACAAAAATAAAGAAGGAAAGGAAATCTGGGAATTGTCTAACAGATTTCAGCAGGTTCACATAAAAATAGGTAGCATTCTATGCTACAAAATGTTTCAGAAGTTAGTCCCGGAAGTATGAGAGGCACTCAAGAATGAAATTTTGATGACAAAAAAAGGAAAAAAAATTTAAATGAGTAAAAATGGGGATTATTTGAAGAGACTGATGTAGATAGACAAGATCCTAACTCACCAACTTAGATTTCAAAAATAAATGTTCTGAAGATGAAAGAAAAACCAAATTACAGAGAATGAACAGACAAGTATGGCTGTTGTTCAGTAATTTACCAGTCATGTCTAACTCTACATGACCCCTTTTGCGATTTTATTGGCAAAAATACCAAAGTGACTTGCCATTTTTTCTCCAGATTATTTCACAAATAAAGAAACCAATACAAACAAGGTTAAGTGATTTGCTTAGGTCACAAAGCTAGTAAGTGCCCAAGGTCAAATTTGAACTCAAGAAGATATCTTTCTGACTCCAGACCCCAATGCTCTTTCTACTCTACCGCCTAGTAAGCATCATCCCATAAAGTGTCAAAATCTCAGAATGAGCTAAGGTTGAAGAGAGAAAAATAGAATTTCCCATTTCCCCCTTCAAAAGACCTCTCCATTTTTTGAAGGATGAAATTTTCACAAAAGTAAGTGTACCATAGTACTTTGACCTTACTGCCTGAAGGCCAGGCATGTTGGTAGGCATGCTCCAAAATCTTGTTACATGGAAGTGAATAAGAAAAGGAAGAGGGAGAGGCAGAGATGGAGACAGAGAGAGACAGACAGGGACAGAAACACAGAGACAGAAAAAGACAGAGACAGACAGAAACAGATACAGTGAGAGACACACACAGAGACAGAGACGGAGACAGAGACAAAAAGACAGAGTAAGAGACAGAGGGGGGAGAGAGACAGACACAGAGAGAGAGATTTGGAGAGAAAAACAAGGAGTGAAGGAGGAACATGACCTTTTCTTAGAGATGAATAGGACAATCGTAACTGATGACAGAGAAGAAGGCTGAGCTGCTCAATTATTTTCTACTTCTTCCAAGAAGAATGACTTTTAGGCTGGAAATGAGAGAACAAAAGCAAACAGCAGGGAGTTGATACTTGATAGATAAAGAGATTGTAAGAAAGTACTTAACTTGCCCTAATGATTTCAGATCACTTGGCCCAAATGAATTATTTCCTTGGATTCTGAAAAAATTGACAGATGCATTTGCTGAGGCACTATCAGAAATATCTGAAAGCTGATGGAAAATGGGAGAGGTGCCACGAGACTGAAGAAGGGAAAATGTCTCCATTTAAAAAATAAAAATAAAAGGAAGAAGAGTCAGTCACTCATAGTCCAGTGCATTTGTTTCTGATATCTGGGAAAATTCACATACAGATTAAAGAAATTTTGTAGATTAAAGAAAGCTTATAGAAATGGATCATATGATTACAAAAACCCAACATATCTTCATCAAGAACATATCATAGGGGGGCAAAGCCAAGATGGTGGCATAGAAGCAGCAGAGTTCCGCAGCTCCCACACAACCACCCTAAATACCCATAAAATATGAATCTAAACAAATTTCAGGGCTCTCAAACTCACAAAAATACAGAAAACACATCTCTCACTGAAGGCAGCTTGGCAGGAGGGGCCCATCGCGGCAGGCCAGGAGCCAAGGCCAGCCCAGCCCGAAACCATGGCCAGGCCCCAGGGCATTCTGGAGGAGTAGAGCCTCCCAAGTCGCAGCATGAGTCTATCAGAGAGCAGATCTACAGCACCTGGAGCGATCGTCACATCTATTAAGCCAGGATTAGAGGTCAGTGAAAGTGAAAATTTCAAGCTAAATTTGGGGGAGGAAAAGCAGTTTGTCCAATCTGCTCCCAGGGCAAGGAAGCAGTGGAGGAACGGCAGGAACTGCTGTAACCAGAGGCTGCGCCCACTGGGCTGCTTCAGAGCCCCTGGCCTGCGGAACCCGCAGCGGGGCTGAGTCAATTGATCAGGGCCAAGTGCTCTTGTGTTGAGCAGCCTGAATCTGGAGCATGGTCTTGGGTGGTGGTCCTGGGGTGTGCTTTCAGCAAGCCAAAGCTAATGGGGGCTGCAGCACCCCTCTAATAGCTCTAGAAGCTGGGAAAACCCCAGCAATTTGGAACAGAGCTTCCCCCCAGGGAGCAGAGTGCCACAAAACTAAAAAAAAATAACCAACCAATTAATTGAATGGCCAACATGAGGAAAAGGAAGCAAAATAAGAACAGCAATAAAACTCTAGAATCCTTTGTGGGGACAAAAAAGATCAAAGCATGGAACAGGAGGAAGACAACACAGTCAGAACTCCCACACCA
>JAQQSW010011710.1:0-12692 GCA_028646575.1 Pseudocheirus occidentalis | reverse complement strand
CTCAACGCAAGAGCCCTTGGCCCTGATGGATTGCGTCAGCCCCCCTGCTATCTGCAGGCTGAAGGCTCTGAAGCAGCCCAGTGGAGGCCGCTGTGGCTCTCAGATGTTCCTGCTGTTATGGCTGCCTTCCACTGCTTCCTTGCCCTGGGAGCATTTTGGCCGGACCCGCTCTTCTCCTCCCGAGTTAGCAAAATCCACTGACCTTTCTCTTAGCCTTTTTTCCATTCTGGCCTTATAGATGTGGTAACTGTGCCTCCAGTGCAGCCGATCTGCCCTCCTATAGCCGTAGTTCCCCGCCCGATGCCCCAGGGCCTGAGCCGGCCGGGTTTCGGCCGTGGGTCCCAGACTGCTGAGAAGAGCCCTGCCTGCTACGCTGCCTGTAGCAACAGATGTGCTTTCTGTCTTGTGGAGAGTTTTGGAGCTTGAAAATCTGTTTTAGAGTCCCATTTTATGAGTTTTTTAGCGTGTTTGTGTGGGAGCTGTGGTGCTTTGCTGCTTCTATGCCGCCATCTTGGCTCCGCCCCCTCTCTTCATTTTACTTAATGTCCTTTTTACATTTCCACACAAATTTGTTGAAATATATGTTCATGCTCTCGGAATAGAGGATATTAATTAATAAAATATATTTTTCTAAATATAGTTCCCCTACTATATCTCACCAATCTTGCTGGTCTCAACAATTTTTAAGTCGAGTTATTCTTATTTCAACATGATTTTCTGATGACATAAAGAACACATAAACAATTTGTACTTGGATTGCAAAGGTATGGGAAAATTGTGAAGACTTCATTCTAAAGTACTTTCCAGTATTTGATGTTACCTTTAAAATGTCTTAGAGGAGTTAGGTCCTATTAGAAAATTGTTAACATAAGTGGAAGATTTTTTTTATCCCAAATTGAAAAGCCAGTTTTTTTTCTCAATTTGTGAGCTCAGTTACTGTAATATTTTGTTTTATTTTAACTTCATATATAGACAGCTATTTGGTATAGCACATAGAGTACTGTACTTAGAGTAAGGAAGATCAGAGTTGAAATTCTGAAATGAAAAGAGCATGCCATTTAGCTTCTGTCTGTCTCAACTTCCTCATTTCTAAAACAGGGAACCTAGGAGCAGCTGCAACTCAAAATTATCATAAGAATCCAATTAAATATTGTATATAAAACTCTTTATAAATCTTAGAATATTACACACAGGTTATTATGATCATCATCACATTACAAAGAGTGTTCAAAGTCTCTTTTAATCTACATTTTGCTAACTTTTGGAAAGAATTAGATTTTTTTTTAAACTGGGCTTAGTCCCTCCTCTCCCATACCCTCTGCTTTGCTTTTGTAGACAATTGCATTGATCTGTATTGACAAAAAAGTCCTTGAAATTACTAAAGAAGTCAACACATTCTACTCCTATATCTAAAAAGACAATTTATAATTTCTATAAATCATACTACTTTTAGACAATCTTTTTTTCTTAAAATGTGTTAGATAGTGATTCTTACACATATAAATAAATTCATTGTCATAAACATCACATTCATGCAAGGAAAAAATGATAAAATTAACTTGTGAAGAAACACAGTCTTTCTGATAAAATATTAGGTGGACATACAAACTGTTTGGGGGACCAGATAGAGAACTGCCCCACAAATGAATGGGCTAAGAGTATCTGTTTAAAGGGAGAATAATAATTGAGGCTGTACTTTGATCCTTCTGTTCATTTGCAAATGACTTTTTAGCATATAGGTGTTTAGGATGCTGATGCAACCATTATCAATTATATACCTATCCTGAGACAACTGGAATGATTACATAAGTACTGTTTGATTCCTTTCTAACAGAAAGATAAATTTCTTCAATTTTAGCTTATAAAGATAACTCACTGATTACTAAGAAGTAGAATGTTATTTGAGGTATTAGAAGGCAATGAAATCATTAGGCCATTCATTCAGTAGATATTTATTTATTGACTTCAGGCACTATGCTAAGCACTGAGGATAAACAGAAAGGTAAAAGAATGCATTCCTTACCCACAGAGGTCACATGTTGTAGAGAACATGTAAGACATCTATGTAAAAGTGTGCCATATTACAAAATCAATTGCAAATAATTAATAAAGAGAAGGAACTAGCATAAAGAGTATTCAGCATAAGCTTTGTGTAGTACCAGAAGAAATGATGAGCAGACTGATTTCAGAAAAATCACAAAAGACTCACACGAACAGATTCATTAAGAACCAAGAGAACAGACACCATTATAACAATATTTGACAAAGAACAACTCTGAATCACTTAGGTATTCTCAGAAATACAGTGATCCAAGATAAACACAAAGCACTCATGATGAAAAAGTGCTGTCCATCTTTACAGAAAGAACTAATGGAGTTTGAATGCAGACTGAAATATACTATTCTTTCACAAAATTATTACTATGAAAATATGTTTTTCATGATAGCACATGTATAACCCAGATAAGATTGCTTACTGTACTGGGGGTAGTGTTGAGCGACAGATAGAGGAAGATAATTTGGAACATAAAATTAATAAAACATGTAAATAGATGTTACATGTCATTAAGAAAAAAGAAATTTTAATCTTAAAAAGAGCTCTCTATAGAAGATGAAATTTTAGCTGGAATTTGAAGAAAGTCAGGAGGTGGAGATAAGGAAGCAAGCGCATGCTAGGCATGAGTAACACATAGTCAAAGTGCCTTCAGTTGAGAGTTGGAGTGTCATTTATATATATAATCATTAAAAAAAATTGAGGCAGACGTAGCAGAAGATGGCGGCATAGAAGCAGCAAAGCACCACAGCTCCCACACAGACACGCTAAAAAACTCATAAAATGGGACGCTAAACAGATTTTCAAGCTCCAAAAATCTCCAAAAGACAGAATGAACATCTGTTGCTACAGGCAGCGCAGCAGGCGGGGCTCTTCTCAGTAGTCTGAGACCTGTGGCCGAAACCCTAGCCGGGGCAAGCCCTGGGGCATCAGGCGGGGAACCTTGGCTATAGGAGAGCTGATCAGCTGCACTGGAGGCACAATTACCACATCTATCAGGCCAGAAGAAAAAAAAAAACTAAGAGAAAGGTCAGTGGATTTTGCTAACTCGGAAGGAGAAGAGCGGTCTGGCCAAACTGCTTCCAGAGCAAGGAAGCAGTGGAAGGCAGCCGTAACAGCAGGAACATCTGAGAGCCACAGCGGCCTCCACTGGGCTGCTTCAGAGACCTCGGCCTGTATATAGCAGGGGGGCTGACGCGATCCATCAGGGCCAAGGGCTAGAGCTTCCAAGCTTTGGCTGAAAATGTCCTGAAAATGTCCAAAATAGCTATTGGCTATTTTGGTTTAAGGGGCAGTTATTTCGGTATGTTTATATGTGAGATAGAGTGGGGTGTAAGGTGTAAAAAGACAGGAAAGGTTGGGGATGGGGGAAGTGACAGGTTATTAAGGAATGCCAAACAGAAAATTTTATATTTGATTCTATAAGTGATATCCAATCACTGGAGTTTACTCAGTTGGGAGGTTGAGTGGAGTAATATGATGAGGCCTGTACTTTACAAATATCACTTTTACAACTGAATGGAGGACAGACTCTAATGGAAATTATTTTTTGGCATGGAGACCAACCAACAGGCCATTATGATAGAGTAGGCATAAGGTGATAAAGGCCTATACCAGGGTGATGGGGATGTCAGAGGAGAAAAGTGAGGGAGTATATTTAAGAGATCTTATAAAAGTAAAATGGATAGTCAATGGCAACATATTGGATGTGGAGGGCAAGTCAGAGGAAACAATTCAGGATGATAGCTAGTTTGTAATTCAGTGTTACAGAAAGGATAATGGTAAACTCAATAGTAACAAGGAAGTAGAGAAAAGAAGCATTTTGGGGGCAATGATTAGTTCAGTTTTAGATATTTTGAATTTTCTACTTTTGAGGCATCAAATAGGCAGTTGGATATTTGAGTATGGAGATTAGCTAGATAAGTAGATTTGAGAATCATCAGCATGGAGATGATAATTAAATCCGTTGGAGCTGATAAAACCACCAAGAAAAAATGGAATATATAGAGAAGAGAATGTAGCCCAATGTAATAGTAATTAGTTTATCAGATACTTAGCACTTAGTAACTTAGGGCTAAGTAGCACTTAGTAACTTGGGGCTAAGAATTGAAGGTATGAGCTCTGTCCACTGTTGAGAAGGTATGAACTCCCCTGTTGACTTGGAAGAAGGCTATTGGCTGAGACAGACGGCCACTGCTGTATATAAAGAAGAATTCTAGAGACAGAGAGAGAGAATTGGAATTTGCTCCTTCTGAAGGAAGATTCATGGAGAGAGAGAGTTGCCCCATGAGTAGAAGATTGGTATATTGTCAATTGATTGAATGAATCTTTAAGTGAGAAGGGTTTCCCCCTTAGGGAAACCAGGTGATTCTTCTTTCATTCCTTGTTCTAAATATTGTGGCCACTGTAGTGAAAACTGTGTGGCAATTCTAACGTTAAGCTGTTATGAACATTATATTGTGACTTTCTATGATAAGATGTAATATTGAGAATATTATATCATGAAGATTGTACTGAACCTTGATCTGTAATGGAATAAACAGAGTGTTGTCTATTACCGTGTAATCCAAATCTTAAAAGCTGTTCACAGTAGTATTCTTTTGGGAATCTGCTGGCGCTTGGCTTTACACCCAGCAGAGAGCCTTATGGAACATTCAGAGTTAATAGCAATAATGTGGATGAAGATGCTGCTAAAATACTGAGGAGTAAAGAGATGGATGAAAGGAAAACCAGAAGTGAAGAGAGGATCAGAGAAAAGAGTGATTGTAAGGGTCACAATTTACAGAGAGGTCAAGAAGGATGGATTTAGAAAATGCCTTTAGGTTAGACAAGACATAGTTAGTCATTTTTGGAGAGTAGTTTCAGTTGAATGATAAGGATAGAAGTAAGATTGTAGAGATTTAAAGGAGAATGAGATCAACAGAAGTAGGAACATCTACTATAATTGGCCTTCACAAGGAGTTAGTCACAAAAGGCAGTAGAGATATGAGATGATAACTAACCGTGATGGATGGATAAAGTGAGGGTTTTTTCTTTTAGGATGGGGGAGATACGGGCATTCATTGGCAGTAGGGAAGCAGTCAAAAGAAGACAGAAATTAAAGATAAATAAGCAAGTTAGAAAGAGAAAGAGGGAAGTCTGATGGAGATGTGATGGAATGGGATCACTTCTATGAAGACATGATAGCTAGCATTCACATATCATTTTAATGTTTATAAAATATTTCCATATGTTATGTCTTTTGATTCTCACAATTCGGGTAGGTACATTTTATTATCCCCATTTCACAGAAGAAGAAACTGAGATTTAAAAAAATCTAAGGAACTTACCCAGAGTTACACCGCTAATAAGGATATGAGGCAGGATCAGAACCCAAATCTTTCTCACTCAGAGTCTAGTACTTTATGTACTGTACCACCTAGCTGTCCATTTTTCAAAAGGGGTATTATTCTTAGCCAGAAACAAAAGAGTTTGTGAAACCAGCAAAAGGAAAAGGTTTAAGGTAATGGGACTCCAGTACACCCATAGAATCTATCAGCTTCCTAACAACTATAATAACAACAAGATAGTATCTTCATATCAAAAGTACTGGTCAACTGATTTTGGTAAAATTGTCATGATGTATGAGGATAGACTTGAATGCCTTGGAGAGACTAGAGCACAAATCATCATTTTCTTACTGGCCTACCACATTACTGGTAGCTGTCTTTTTCTTTTAGCTGTGTAGTCAGCCATAAGCATCCTCAAAAGGACCCAAATCAGCTCCAATACAGTATATATGTTCAGATAATGACAGACATGGTTAATGGTATTTGTTTTCCCTGAACATTTTCCTCCTTCAGTTTAATATTCTTTATTATAAAGCATGGTTTATTTTGAAAGGGGAGGAGATAAGGGCATATTCAGAAAAGAAAGTATTGTAAAACCAAAAGATATCAATGGAAAATTATTATTGTTGTTGTTATCATTGTTATGATTTACCAAAAAGATTTAGATAATACATATATCTCTCACACTTAGTCTACTTAGTAGAGAAATACTGGCAGGCTGTGAAGCAAATATGACAGACAATACATGGCCTATTCAATTTACAGAATGAATTTCACTGAATTAAAACCAGGAAATGGACGAGAAATGTTGACTATTGGATAACCAATTTGATTGTTGGGTGGATCCATCTTTTAGACAACAATGTGAATAAGTAATATGATAAAGACTGTTCCAACACAAGAAATTCCCTTACTATTTAAATGAGGACAGGATCA
Source organism: Pseudocheirus occidentalis (assembly GCA_028646575.1). Classification (NCBI taxonomy): domain Eukaryota; kingdom Metazoa; phylum Chordata; class Mammalia; order Diprotodontia; family Pseudocheiridae; genus Pseudocheirus; species Pseudocheirus occidentalis. Next base: position 6,374 of record JAQQSW010011710.1, on the reverse strand, counting down.
TTGTGTAGGTCAAGATTACTGTGATTAAAGTTGATGGGGTTTCAGTTACTTTCTGTTGTTGTAGTGGCTTGTTTTAAACTAGAGTTTGCCCTACAATAAGTTTATAGAAATAACTTTTACATTGGGATCCTTATCATCTCTATCTTATTTATCTTTCCTATCTAATATGTTTTTGAAAAAAGTAGATTTACCTTATGTGAATTAGATTCCAACTCAATGAATGGGAATTCCGTTGTGTTCCTCAGGAGCAAACGTGTTTTTGTTCTTTGATCCAAGAGGTTCAAGGAAGTTTAGGAAGCATAACATTTTCAGTGCGTCTCCACCCCTGCCTTCACACATCAAAGGCAGTATTTCCCCCCCTGTATATATGCTTCATTTGGTGCCTCAGAATTGTAATTGCTTCCCTCTAAATTTGCAAATAAAATACATGGTTAAATAGGAAATGTCCTTGCAAATCTGAGCAAGTGGACGGGCTTAAAGTCAAATCTCTAACTGATTCTTATGTAGTACTTTTTAAAATGACAAAATGCCAGCATCTCTGTAGTTTTCACAAACTCCCTGTAAGGCAGGTACTACAAATTTCATTCTATTTCACAAATATAACAATTGAGGTTCAAAGTAGGTCATTGATTTGTCCATGGAAACAGACAGTGTCAGATGTTGAGAAAATGATAAAACAGTCTAATTTTCATCAGAATCAATTAGGGCCGGAGGTTGTGAGTGTTTGAACTAAATAGACAGACATTAAAAACATTTGATGGGCTTTGGTGGAAGATCCAGTCATTACTGGTGAACTGTGCCCTGGACAGATCCTTTATTATCAAAGATTGGCCTTTGGTTATTGCAGTTACTATTAAGTCCAGTTTATAAGGAAATTAGATGCAGTTCTTAAAGACATCCTTAGTCACCCAAATTGCCAACCCTTCATAAATGTATTCATGAGAAAATGACTCATTCTGCTCACTGATTAGTCTATCCTTTATGGCCAGCGATTGTACGACCAAACACTCAGGAAAAAATGCTGAGAAAATTTCCGGACTTCCATCTATCTGTGCTTTCTTTCTTCACTGAAGAACTTAATTGGAATAGTTCACATTCCTGAACATAAACTAGGTGATTTCTGAAGGTTTTTTTGGTCTTATTCTCACATATATACATACACGCACACACTCACATACACTGTGATATTTAACTCAAGAAAAATAAAGATACCCTGAATTAAAAGCTCTGACATTGTCATTTATAGACCAATGAATTTGGAAGTTTACCTGGTCTTCATATGACAAAATTTATAGTATCTTTTAAAATGAAATTTTACTCATATTCACCTGCTGGCAATGAAATTATTTATATTAGGTTTGGAATAATGACCTTGAATATCAGTTAATATAACTACTGTAAGAAGTGACTAGGAGCATATAACATGTTACTCTCATAACCCGGAGTAGAACTCATCCCTTGACTTTCATGTCAATGATCTTTCCACTAGAATATAACTTTTGTCTTAGGATCCTCATAAACACACAGTCTCTAGAAGTATCAAATGTGGTCCACAGGCTACCTTACAAACCATAGTACTTCATTTTACATATTAGGAAATTGTGTTTTGTTCAGGTTAAGTGACATAACCAAGGTAACAGATAATGAATGTCAGAGGTTGGATGTGAACACAGATCCTCTCCTTCCAAAGGTATCACTCTCATCACTGAACCACAATGCTAGGAAACAATAGATTTAAAAAATATGTAGTTTTTGAGAAAATACTAGAACATTTGAGAAAATGCAAAATATTTATTTTACTGTAGTAGACAATAGGATAACCTTCAAGAATAATGAATGTCTTTTTACTTAGCTCTTGAGCAGTAGGAAAGTATTGTGGGAGGCACTTTTATATTTTATAATAAGCAAATCAAATACATAATAAAAAACCATCAGTATAGCTCTCTAATGCATAGAGCAAAAGTTTGAAAGGGGAGCCAAAGTATTTTTTTTCTGGGAGTCACAAAATATTAGAAGAATCCAAATGGTTAGGTCAGGGACTGTTGGATTTTTTTCTTATATCTGCTCTTCCAACCGAAGAGTTTTGCAATCCTTAAGGAGGTACTTCATAAATAATTGTTGGTGATTAGGAAAATTCTACAATGCATTAGGTTGATATCTTAGGTAGGATTTATGATTAAATTCAACTCAATTATTTTTATTAAGTACTTTCTACAAGCAACCTTCTATACGAGAAGCTAGAAATATAAAGACAAAAAAGGAATGTTTGAAAAAGTATCATAGAGGCTGAGATGAAGGTACTGATGGTTTGTGATCTGAACAGGCATAAAAAGCACCTAAACAAGGAACTTATGGGTACTCCAAGGAATTAACATGAACTACATTATCTCATGTTTTAATTGTTGGAATAGTTTCCTTTGTGTTTTCAATGGCTTCCAGATTTCTCTTTCACAATCCATCCTATGTGTCAGTGCCAAGCTAGTTTATCTAATGCACAGTTGAGGGCATAAAGATAATGCTTATGAAACTTCCTCAGCTCTGAAATGCCTGTTAAATAAAATTCAATTTATTTAGCCTAGTATTCAAATAATACAAAAACCTCAGCACTAGAAGGAAATTCTCTCTCTCAAACTTCAGTCCTATATCTTCAAATAACTGACTACTAAGTAGTATCTGCAATGTGGTGATAGGTATTTCCAACTTAACAGTGTCAAATGAGAACTCAGTATTTTTCTCTCCAAAACCAACTATAAAAGAATATTTTTAAAGGGTACCATTATCCTAAAAGTAATATTACTTTGCAGTTCCAGAGTCATTCTAAAGTCCTCTCTCTCCCTAACTGCATATATTCAAACAGTAATTAAGACTTATTAAATATAATTCCATAGTATATCACCCACACACACATGTATGTGTGTTTATCTATATATCTATATGTATCTATCTATCAATATAAATATATAGACACAGACATATTTTTATATCAGATGGCGCAATGGATAGATCTGGTCCTGAAGACAAGACTCACCAATTGAATGACTCTCAGTAAGTCACTTAAATTCTGTTTATCTCAACTTCCTCATCTGTAAAAAAGAGATAATAATAATACTTATATCCAAGGGCTGTCATGAGGATCAAATGAGAGATGATAATTATAATGCATTTAGCACAGTGATTAGCACGTAGATAAATATGAAATAGATAATATAATCATCATCATCATCATCATCATCATCATCATCATCATCATCATCATCATTATTATTATTGTTTTCATGCACATGAACACCACTGTACTCTGGGCCCTCATCATCATTCACCAAGAATTTTCAATAGTGTCCTAATTTATCTTCCGGACTTTAATCTTTCCCTCCTCAAGTTGTCTTAAGAATTTTAAGTAACATGGCTGACAAATTGATATTTTCAAACCTGCATTTAACTGAATCACACATATGTTCATGAGGCTTTACTAATTCCTATTTTCCTCTCAAATAAATCAAAATCTCTTTTTTTCTTTTAAGCACTTCCTAATCACCTCCAGGTTACCTTTCCAGGTTTGTTTTGTAATGCTTTATTTCATATATTCTACATTCTTGTTCGGTGTTCATTATACGTGACATAGCATATGTTAACAGCAAGTCTTCCCTCAGACTATCCATCATTCCTGGAATGGTCACTCACCTAATCTCCTCCTCATAGAATCCATAGATTCCTTCAAAACTCAATTGAAATATCACCTCCCGGGGCGGGTAGGTGGTGCAGTCAATAGAGCACCAGCCCTGGAGTCAGGAGGACCTGAGTTCAAATCCGGCCTCAGACACTTAACACAAAAACTAGCCGTGTGACCTTGGGCAAGTCACTTAACCCCAACTGCCCTCCAAAAAGCAAAAAAAAAAGAAATATCACCTCCCAAAAGTCATATTGTTGTGCAGAGAAATAAGAGTGAGCTGAGACCTGGATTCAAGATAAATTTAGATATAGATTCATTGATCAAGTGTGCGACTACTCAAGTGATCAGCATTCAAATGAGTAGTGATTTCTGGATTTTCAGATCTTGGTTATATAGGCTAGAACCACAAAATTATAATAGGAAGGGGAGCTAGCAAAAGCTATGATGTACAGAAGCAAAGAACAGCCATTGGTTAAATCTATATGACTCAGGGGAGTATGGTGTAAGAGTACAAGGGGTGCAACCGTTAAATGGGTGGAGGGGCATGGGATGATGGGAACTGAAATTCCCCAGGTTGTAGTCAGAGAGGGCTGGAATTCCCCCAGGACAGGTCAGGGTCATGTTTTGGGGAAGGGAAGTGAAGGAGCTGCTTGGTCAGCAGGGCAGGAAAGGATGGTACCCAGATAAGATCCTTGCACCATAATGAGTCTGGTAAACTATAATGATTCAAGAAGAAAATATGAAATGTTGATTAGGGGATACTGAATCAGGGAACATCTTGAGTAAAATTCCCAGACATGCCTTAAGCAGTTTCCAGCTATAATAGAGATAAACAGAAATATAAAAGGGCCTTAATGGTGGGCCACAAGTCAGGTGGAATATAAACCTGGGATTTCGGTTTGGGTACTACAACATGTTCTGTTTCTCCTAGTTGCTAGTGATCTCTTATTCAAAATTACTTTGTATATATTCAGTATTTGCGTTTCTTTATCATGTTTTTTTTTACCATCAAATTGATATAATCTTCCTGAGGGCAAGAATATCTTGTTTTGGTCTTTGGTGAATTTTGAACACTTCAACTAGCTCAAAGTAGGTGCTTAATAAATGCTTCTTAGTAGAATTGTTAGAATTAGAGTTAGAAGGCTCCTCAGAAGCTATCAAGTTAGAACTCCTCATTTTATTGATCAGGAAATTGATATAGGAGGAAAAATGATTTACCAGATATGACACCACCAACTAGTTGAAGGAGAGATTTTGATCTACATCACCTCAGTCCTGAACCAGAGCTCTTTATACTTCACTATTACTGAAATTAATGACCTTAGATCCTTTACCTCAATGAGAATTCCCTCTCCATATCAATTAATCAATGATTCAATAAACATTTATTAAATAATTACTATGTGTCTGACAATATGCTAAATGCTGAGGATCATGTCAAAAGCAAATAGTCCCTGCTTTCAGAAAGCTTACATTTTAATGGAAGAGACAAAGACAAGAAAACAACAGGAAGCAATGCATAAGATATAAAGAAATAAAATAAGGGATAATGTTTGAGGGGAAGGCAATACTTGGAAAGATTTCCTATAGAAAGTGATGCTTAAGCTGAGACTTGGAAGAACACATGGATTTCAAGATAAAGCAGTGCAGTCAGAGAGTATATCAAGAACATGGCAAGCAGAGATGGGAGATGGAGAACCACATGTGAGCAATAACAAATATGGCAGTATGGTTGGGCTGCAGAGGGAAACAATGTGTAAGTATACTAGAGTGATAAAAAGGAGGGTAAATTGTGTAGAATTTTAAGTACAATAAGATTTTATATTCAATATTAGAAGTAACATACTGAAACTGAAGCTTAAATATTTTGGCCACCTAAAGAAAAGATGAACTCATCGAAAATGACCTTGATTTTGAAAAAGATTGAAGGCAAAAAAAAAGATAGACATCAGAGGGAAAGATAGATAGATAGTTTCATGGAAGCAATGAACATTCGTTTTGAGAGACTTCTGGAGATAGTGAGGACAGAAAGGCCTGATGTGTTATGATGAGATCTCAAAGAGTCATACACATATTGTACTGATTGCATCAAGGCTCAGATTATAATTATAGAGAATCCTGAGTGAGACCCATGATGACTCAAGACTTCATTATGTCAATCAGTAAAAGAATCAGTTAACTTTACCAGAACAGGATAAATAGTTACATAGTATTTGCTTAAAACATATCTGTGATTTCTTTTTTTGCTTTTTAGAGATGGGAAGGCAGGGCAGTTGGGGTTAAGTGACTTGCCCGATGTCACACAGCTAGTAAGTATTAAGTGTCTGATTCCAGATTTGAACTCAGGTCCTCGTGACTCCAAAGTCAGTAATCTAGTCACTGTGTCACCCAGCTGCCCCATCTGTGATTTTTAATACTATGACATCAGTATGAGTTATCATTTTGTTATGGTAGCCAAAAAATCTAATGTTATCTTTGTCTGCATTAATAGCCTTTACTTAGTGGGAAGTAGTAGCCCCAATGTATTGTACATGTTGCATCCCTGTCAAAATCCATCTGGATTATTATATGGACAACTCAATGGAAGAAAAATGATATTAATATAGAAATTATCCAGAGTAGGAAATGTTGATGGGCCTTGAGTTTATTTCATATGAGGATCTGTCAAAGGAGCTGTGTTCCATTATCCTCAAGTATTGAAGAC
>JAQQSW010011709.1:0-12692 GCA_028646575.1 Pseudocheirus occidentalis | reverse complement strand
CTAGAAAGCTAGAGGGGTGTTGGAGGAGGACATAAAAGGGAACAGATTGTGGGAGGGCCTTACAGTGGGATCAATGTTCTGGGCTGGGGGGTAGGGGCAAAAAGGGGAGAAAATTTGTAACTCAAAATCTTGTAGAAATGAATGATATAACCAAGAAAATTTAAGAAAAAAATAAAAATAAAAGTGTAACAACAACAACAACAACAAAAAGAAATACAAAAATTAATAAAAAAAAGAAAATGGAGGCTCAGTGATTTTAAGTGACTTACCCATGTTCACACAACTAGACTGTCAAAGCAGAATTAAAATACTGCTCTCACTCAAACTCTAAGTCTAGTGTTCTTCTACTGTAACAAAGACTTAATTGTTTTAAATGTCCTTATTGGAAGGCTAGGAAAGCCTAAGGATCCCTTCGCAGAATAACACTTTTAAATAATTAAAGAAAATGCTGAATTTCAATTAGATCTTTGTAAAAATAAAGATGCCTTTTCCCCATGCAAATATATTGGCTCCCCTGAAATCCATAAAAAGATAGGTCTGAGGATCCTAGGTTAATATCCTGGTGGGTTCTGTTTTTCTTTTCTTTGTCCCACTCCTATGTTGTTTACCTAGATAATACATAATCAATAATCAGCATTTACCATGAAATATGATTAAATTATATGAAATCACAAAGGGTAAATGCAAAACTTTTTCTGCCAAATTCATGATACAAACACTAAGGACAATCATTGAAATTTTAAAAAGATAGTTTTAGGCCAAATAAAAGAAGAGGTATTTTTAATTCTAGGTAAATGATCAGTTGTTGAGAATCACAGGACCCATGATTTCTTGATATGGTAAGGAAGCAAATCACAACCTTTTTACAACTTGGGAGAAAGTCTTCAGGAGTTGCTGTGATCAAAATATTTATCTCCTTGGTGATTAGCCTTTCCAAACTTCACTTGGCTCCTCCTCAGGACAAAGATTCTCCAGTCCATCTCTGGACCTTTACTTGGAACCTTTCCAGCTTGGTAGGAACTTCCAGAGCTTGAACTCTTGTAACCATCCCCACCAATTTCCAAACAGATATTAGAGTTGGCTCAATATTAAGACAAATTTTATAAGCATTAGATCTTATTAAACAGTGCCTGGCAACATAGAAGGAATATTTATTAAAATGCTTGTTGACTGACTGGCTGATTGATTGACAGTGGGATGAGCTGCCTCGGGAAGAAGTAAATTGTCTGTTACTGGAGGTATGCAAACAGGCAGGCAATGATCTGTCAGGACGATGCAGAATGGACTCCTGTCTGGGGTGGGAATTTGGATTAGATAACCTTCCAATTCAGATGTCCTGTTATTCTATTACCTTTCCATGTAGTTACAATGCATGGCATAAAGAGCATGAGAATCTCGTGCAGCAATCCCTTTTAGTATCAAGCCCTGCCTCTTCAGTGTCAGCAAGGATATCCACAGCAAAAGTATTTGGTCTGAGGTAGTTCCTCAGACTTACCCTGAAATCCTTGGTTCCAGACAGCTACGAACATTTCCAAGATGCTTCTCTCAAGTCCTGTTGTTTCAAGTTGGCTACTGCTTCTGGGGGATTGGTTATCAAGGTTCCTTTAATCTTTGGGATGTTGGTTGATCAGATGTCTAGGATAAGCATGGATTAACTAAGTCCAACTGTGCATATCAATTAAGTTAATGCTGCTTTAAGGTCATACTGCAACAAAAATCCACCAAGATGGAGCCTGTAGCATCTCAGGACTGAAAATGGGGCTAAAACAAAGGGGGATGGGCTTATGTTCTTTAATGAAACTATCTGTGTTATTTGGAACATGCTAGTAATGATGTTCATGAGGTGCTTTAAGGTTAGCAAAGCTCCCTACAATTGATTCTCACTGTAAGTTAGTTATTATTACCCCCATTTTATACATGAAGAAACTAAGAAAAGTGATTTGCCCAGGACCCAAGGAAGGATGAGAATACCTGCCTTGTTCATTTAAGAGACCAACATTTGATCCATGTACTTTTTGGCTGTCTCTGGTGCATACTATGACAATAAGGATGATATTCACTCTCACTTCAAAGCCTCTACTGTTTTTTGGACCAGAACACACAGTAGCAATTTAAATGCTCAGTACTAATTTTTATTTTGTTGAACGTAAGAGCACCAGATATGTCCCACAGGAAAGTTACAAATCCAACCCAGTCCAGGACTTTGTCTTCGAGCAAGGTACCAAAAAGTGGTTTGTGGTTATTCCTCAAAGTTAAAAGACATCCCTCAGAACATTCTAATATCACTTAGCTTGTTATAGGTATATCGTTAAAAAACATTTTTGCAATCCTTTCTATGTAACGGTGACTATTCTGGTCCCCGCCATCTACAGATCAGGTGTGTTAAAATTCCCCCCAACTCTAAGGTTCTCTGGTACCCTGAAGGGGATTTGGGGGCATATAGGCCCTCTGCCATTGTTTCTAGCTCTCACTGATGGTGTTTCCCCAACTGCAGGCTGGTCCCCTACATCAGACTAGAAGACCACCTAGTCTACCATATGCCTCATTCTACAGAGGAGGAAACTGAGGCCTAGAAAGTGTAAGTGACTTGTCCAATGCCACAGAGGGATAAAGTATCAGGGGAAGAATTTGAACCCTAATCTTTTGACTCCAGAACACTCTGAGTTACTATAATTCTCTACAAATATTCCAGTTATAATGCAGGTATTAATGTGTTTGTACCCAATAAAGGGATGAATGAAGAATAAAATAAGAAGCTGTTTGGAGTATTTATTACTTCAAATAGCTGGTCTATGTTTATTTCAAACTGAAACAGCAACAGAAAGGATAGATTTTACTCTATTCTTTTCCTCAAGAGCAGAATTGCATTCATTAACTTTTGTTACCTTATTTTAACATTAGTATTATACTTATTACCCACCTTAACATGTAAATGTAGCCAGAAAAAATGATTGGCACTGGATTTTGAACTAGAAAGGATCTTGAGTTCACCCTCATTTTAGAGAAGAGAACCAAGGAGGAGAAGGGGTTGATTCAAGGTGACCCAGAGCTAGTGCTCACAGCCCGAGTCTACATGCCTGTCCATTGGACAACGGTGGAACAAATTCTGGTATCTGAATGTGATAGGCCGCTATCATGAGGACATAAGGAAATGAGGAAAAGGAGAGTTTCTGGAAAAATTGACCTGACACAGAGTGAAGTGAGCTGAACCAAAAGAAAACAAAGCAATTCAAACAATAACAACTTTGTGAAAAACAAAACAAAAAGAAAACATCTTTGAATTGTAGTTGATCAACAATAATTCCAGAGACTTGATGATGGAACAGGCCACCCACTTCCTGACAGAAAGGCAATGAACTCAGACCGCAGGTGAAGTTTTTTTTTGATACATCTAGTAGAGGGATTTGTTTTGTTTGACTATGTATACTTGTTAAAAGAGTTTTATTTCTGTTCTTAGTTTTGTTTTCAACTGGAAGAAGAGAGGGAAGGGAGAGAAAACAGATTTTTGTTCATTTAAAAAAATAATTAAAATACAAAAAAAGCAAAATTTAGTTCTCCTAATCCAGAATCCAGAGATCTTTCTGGCCAATGTCCTTTACATAGTAAGAAAAGTAAAGAACAAGGAGGGTTGGGCAGCGCAAGGAGTCATGAGTCAAGTTGTGTGCTCAGGAGGGCTAAGCTTTTGTCCACAGAGCTTCCACTGTTGAGGGTGTGGAGAAAGGGGGTGATGGCAAGGATGGATATGCACCCTACAAATGGACTGCCAGGATGGTGGAGTAAGTAGTTTTTGGCACAATTCTGCCCTCTAAACCCTCCCACACACATCTCTCTCTCTCGCACACACACACACACACACACCATTCACACATACATACAATAAGAAATGTAACAGACACAGAGAATTGAACATTGCAGCCAAAAGAAAAGACAGGAAGTACCTCCATTAAATGGAAAGCCTTTTGAAATGACCCAAGACTGTGTGACTCTGGGCAAGTCACTTAACCATGTTTGCTTCAGTTTCTTTATCTGTAAAAATGAGCTGTAGAAAGAAATGACAAACCTCTTGAGTATTTTTTGGCCAAGAAAACCCCAAATGGGGTCATGAAGAGTTGGACAGGACTTAAAAATGACTGAGCAACAACAACAACTAAATGGAAGACAGACATCCACCTGTCCTCAGTTTCTAACATTAGCTCTAGTGGCTAGGATGTCTCCTAGCCATCATTTGAGTCTTATCCCCACCCATAAATACGCATAGAGCTAGAACAGGAACCAGCATGAAGCTCCTTGGGATTCCTCTTCTTCTAGGGGCAAGGTCAAAGAGATGCTTGCCCCAAGGGCCACAGAGCACAACTAAGTCAAGCTGTAAACTAGCTCTGGCTCCTCCATGCTTCACCCCTTATGTGGACGGAGAGCGGTGGACGGAGAGCGGTGGACGGAGAGTGGTGGACGTAGGTGGAGAGCCTAGAACTGAACCTTCTGAATGGGGGGAGGGAAGGGAAGGCAGAACAACAATGAGGGAATCTCAGCAGTGAAGCACTTAGCTTTTGGCCCAAGGTGGGCTGGGGCAGGGAGGGAGATGGTATAAATCCCTTAGAGTCTCAGCTTTGTCTGCTCTTGGGTAATTCCCTTCTCTTCACTAGAGTCCTCTGTAAAAAGAGTTGATGAAAATTAATGACATTTAATGTATCTCTCTGCTCTAAATATAATGATGATAATTTTTTCTAGTTTTGCATATACTGGTGATATAGAATTAAGATAATTATCTGGATAATTCTGTTTTTTTGTTTAAATAGACTAGCTTTGTTTTCTTTTGACTTGAGATACATACAGATTTGGGGCAGCTAAGTGACACAGTGCAAGGACTGGTGTCAAAAACTCATCTTCCTGGGTTCAAATCTGGCCTTAGATGCTTACTAGCTGTGTGACCCCGGGTAAGTCACTTAACCTGTTTGCCTCAGTTTCCTCTTCTGTAAAATGAGCTGGAGAAGGAAATGTCAAACCACTCCAGTATCTTTGCCAAGAAAACCCCAAATGGGGTCATGAAGATTTGGACGTGACCAAACAACAAAAATGGGTTTTCTATCTCATTTACTCATTAAATGAATGAAGTAGGAGATGTAAGCCAGACAATCCCACTCATCAACAAAAGGAAGGTTTTTTTGAAGATGACCAAACCAAAGGCAGGGGAAGGAGTAAGAGAAGAGGCAGGAGGTCAGAAGTTAAAGGGAGGGTGGGCAGGAAGGGGCATAAGTCTAAGCAGTGGGGAGTCTTTATAGAAGATTAACTGATTGGAAGGCAGGGTTAACAGAAAGAAAAGGGAGAAAGCTCAGGCTTGAAGCAGTTATCTTTTTTAAGTTGTGAAACTCATGAAGAAAGGAGAAATGAATAAATAAACTAAGCTGTGATCCTGAATTTGACCAAAGAACACCCTTCCTTTGGCAGAAGTATCCATTGTTTTCATTTTAATAATTTAATTTCAATTGCCCTAAATTCAGATCAGGCATCAGGGTCTCTAAGATTCTTATGAAACATTAAGAGTGAAAGTCTTTTTTTAAGTGTTCCTTATGCTATGTTGGTTTTATTGGAAAATAATTTTTAAAGTCTCCTCCAAATTCATTAAAAATTAGCTATAGCATATCTATCTGTAATGTCATAAATCACAGGAAGTCTTGCCCATTGATATGCATGGGAGCCCACACCAAGGCACTAGGCTCTCCATTAGACTGCCAGGGCTTTAGGACTAGCTGACTTCCAGCCAAGTCATCCAAGTGGAGAAAAAGAAAAAGAAAAAAAGAGCCTCTTCTTGGCCCCTTCTTTCTATCCCTTCTATGTAGCACCTTGGTTTCATCTTGGCAACTTGCCAAGAGTAAGGATAACTGGACAGTTATCGCCTTTGCAGATTTAGCTTTCTTATGGAAATAGCAAAAGAACAACAGTTTAGTTGGGGAAATGTTATTTGTATGCTAGTGCTATTCCCTCAGCTAGACTAGAACTTTCCTAAGGGCAAGGACCCTGTCTTGTACAGAGTTAAAATATAGTTGCTAGCTATATGACCATAGACCAGTGATCCTCAAACTTTTGGGTCTCAAGAACTCTTTACACTCTCTTTTGTCTTTATGGAGGGAGGGAAGCAGGCAGGGCATTTGGGGTTAAATGACTTGCCCAAGGTCACACAGCTAGTGTCAAGCATCTGAGGCTGGATTGAACTCAGATCTTCCTGACCCCAGGACTGGTGCTCTGTTCACTGTGCCACCAACCCTTTACACTCTTCAAAATTATTGGGGAACCTCCAAAGAGCTTTTGCTTATGAGTTATACCTATTAAATTTACCATTCTAGGAATTAAAATATTTTAGTGTGCCTTACTATGTCTTCTTCATTGCCTTAGATAATTTCATCTCTATGAAACTTAGTTTCCTCTTCTACAGAAAAACAAATGGGGATATTATTATTGAGGCATCACACAAACTTGTGATTACAATATTTTGTAAATAAGAAATAGCTATAGAAATGTGTCATTATTGATGTTGTTGAAAACTTTTAAGGTCAGGTACTGTTGTATTTTTGTCCATATCCCCAGTGCCTAGGACAGTGCCTGGGACATGGAGCTTGTTGATAGAGTGATTGGTTATACCTTCCTTAGGGCCCCCGTACTTAGCAGTTGTCTAATAATGGCTCCCAAACATATTGTAATGTTTGCTTCAGGGTGATGGAGAGAAAAAAAAGCAATAAAAGAGGTAGGACCAATCAGTTCAAGTGAAATACTAATATATGGTAGAGGATTACAGCAATTTCTGGTCAAAGAATTCTTCACACCTTGGGCTTTAAAAAGAAAGAAAAGAAAAGAAAAACAACAACCTGGACTTTCTTGTTCTTTGCAGAGTACTCATCATCGTCTGTGATCAGTCTTTCATATTTGTTTGCAGGTACCCTTCAAGTATTTCCATATATTGTGGAGAAGACAGACAGATGAGCTTTCCATGGCCCAGCAGAATCATTTTTATCATTGTGGAAAATTCCTTCATTCATCGGGCAGCTGTGCTTTCAGAATCTATTGTGTGCACAGCACTTCTCATCCCTCCTCTTTGGTCCCCATCCTTTGTTGTCACCATTTTAGGATTGGAATAAAGTCTGAAAAAACTGTTCCTCAATGAGGCCAAAGAAAGGTCAGGGACCTCTGTTTTCAAAAATGGTAAATCCTCCAGATAATGTAAAATAATTGTGGAAGTGGTTGGCGAATTAAAGATGGTTGTTATTGATTCCAAAAATACTTTTGCTTTCAGCAAAATACATTTTTAATTACTTTCCTACTAGTTGTCATTTTTCATAAACCAGTCTAGACTATTTGTGCCAAATCATGCAAAAACTGTTTTCAATGAAATGTCTTCTCTTAATATCAAAGATCAGAGTATTTTTTCCTATTTTTTACATATGTGGAGTTTAACAAACAATGGTCTAACAAACATATCACTTGTGCAGTATTTGTGAAACCCCAAGTTCCAATTATAACAAATTGACCAAGAAAACCTAATTTACAATTCTCCTTTTACCTGTTTCCTGATCTGCTTCACACTCCTCTTTATGAAGGTCTGCTTACAAACTTATAGAAATATAAATGCAAATAAAATGCAGTTTATTTTTGCTTTTTTCCTTTGTTGATAATTTGTTATCCATGGATTCAAATTCCCTTTTCCCCAAGCAGCTGAATACAAAGATCAAGATCGCAGAATCTGCATACCCAGAGATGGAGAAAATGTGTGATTCTGTAAGAATTCTTTTCTCCTTATTTATCTGGAGCTTACTGAAATGGAGAGAAGGAAAGGGAATAATTTGAACATTTTTCCCCTATAATTTTGATTGGAAATGACTAAACCAAGTGGAAGTGCCAGGGGAAAAAAATGTATATGTTCTAGCAGAAATGTAGATTTTGCTTTAAGCATCAGAATCAATGTCCAAATCTAAAATTGATATAATTGACTGTTAATTAATTCCCTTGATATTTTCATTAACACTTCCAAGCAACAAGTATTCTGTTTGGCACTTCTGAATTATTCAGGAGGTATTCAGATTGCTCTAACTAAGGTACCATGTGACCGATGCTATGCTGGAAAATAAACTTAGACCAAAGGTCGGCTTCTATTTGACTGCATTTTACTAAGAAGGTTTGGGGTGGGGGAGGAGAAGGGAGGAATTGGGCAGGATGTCCCAAAGAAATGAGTTCTGTTGAGCATAATGCTGCAAATATTCAGACTTATGAAGAGAAACTGTGGGTACTTTTGTAATTGAAAATGCAATTCACCACATCCATATTACTCTGAACATGGCTTTCTATCAGTACAGAGACTTCAAGAGGAGAGAATTAAGCCCCTTGGAGGCCTGAGTAGAGCAGCAACGTACTTCTCAGGCCTGATTTTAGACTTCCTAGAGAATATCCAGTAGTTTTACGCGCTGCAGTGGAATCTTTTAAAATCTCAAGATATAAAGTCATTATAACTTAAAAGTAGTTGTGGCTGGTAGGGGGCAATGTTAAATAAACGCATTGCCTCAGTTACTATTTCTAAGCACCTAGAATGAGTGTGGGTAGAGTGGAAAGACTATTGGGTTAAGAGTTAGAGAACCTGGTTCAAATTCTGCCTCATTTACAATCTGTGTGACCCTAAACAGGTTACTTGATATCTCTGTGCCTGTTTCCCTATCAGAAAAATGAGAAGGTTCAAATTCATACTCAAAGGTCTAAACCAATGATCTTGTGTGCAGAGTCCTATTCTAAGCACTGGGCTGGATCCAAAGGTCATTGAGATAAGAGTGTCCGGCCCTACTGGAACTTAAGATCTAGTGGAGAACTATAATATATGCACAAATATGCAACACTGAATAATTCATTTATAATGACTATGCCATAATTTGAATTCTGAATAGAATAAAGTAATAGCATGGTGCTATGGGGCAGCTAAGGAAGGAACAGTCATTTTCAGCTGGTGGGATCTGGGAAGGCTTACTGGGGAGGAGAGGGGAAAGATGGAACTTAAAAGTTAGGGAGAATCTGAAGAGACAGAAATGAGGATTGAAGGAAAGGGATTCCAGATACAGAGAACATCAGGAGTAAAGAAAGAAAGATAGGAAAGTTCTTGTTGGATACAAGGAAGTCAGAATTTTCTAGAGAAGCCATCGAAGGGTCAAGCCAACTTTACAGTCGGTCATGTTCATTCTCTTGGGTTCGAAAGTCATAGGTTCATAGATGTACAACTGTCAGAGACCTCAGATATCATTGTTGTTAATGTTTTAGTCATTCCAGTCATGTCTGACTCTGTGACCCCATTTGGGGTTCTCTTGCCAAGGAGAACTCCTTCAGCTTATTTTACAGATGGGGAAAATGAGGCAAACACAATTAAGTGACTTGCCCAGGGTCACACAACTAGGAAGTGTCTAAGCCTGAATTTTAATTAAATCTGTCTCCAGGCCTGATGCTCTATCCGCTGTGCCACCTAGCTCCTCATATCTTCACTCTACAGATGAGGAAACTGAGACTCAGAGAGGCAAATTACTCCCTTAGGGTCATACAGTTAGAAAGTTTCTGAGTTAATAGTTAAACCCGGGTCTTCCTGACACTAAATCCAAAAACACTATCCATTAATAACCTATGCTTCCCATGAACCCTCACAAGGACTCACTTTATTTACCTCATCTTAGCCTTACTGTCTGTACCAAAAAGCTAATGGCACCTTTTGATCAGTTGCTCCATGGCCTCATTGTCTGAATAGCACTCCTCCTACTGACATTTATTATATGGGATATGATGGTAGTAGTTTCATCCTGCTAGTAGTTTTAGTCTCTTTCTTGAAAGCTAGCTCTAAGTATCTCTAATCCTTGAATCTCCCATACCACCCAGCATTGTGCCCTGCCCAAGGGCATATATCAAGAAACAATATTTGTTGAAAGAATGAATGAATGGATGAATGAATATATTAGACTGTAAGAAATGTTGAAATTGATGGTTTCAGAGAAACCTGAGAAGTCTTGTATGAACTCCTGCAAAATAAAGTGAGCAGAATGAGGAAAAAAAACTATATAATAAAAACTTTGAAGAAAGACCTTTGAAAGACTTAAAAAACTGATCAAAGCAAGAACCAACCATGATTGCAGAAGATCAGTAATGAAGAGTGCTTTCCACCTCCTAGAAGAGAGGTGATTAACTAAATAAAACACATAACTTTGGGCATAGCCAATGTGAGAATTTATCTTCCTTGATTGTATGCATATGTATATGTATACACACATTTGTGTGTATGTGCATTTGTTACAATGATTTTATTTTTCCTCTTCTTTTCCTGATGAGATAGGAGAAAGAATTTTTAATTGAAAAAAATAATTTAAAAAATGAATAAATTACAAATTTTTTGCTATGTATTTTTTTTCTTTTCACTACTGCAGTTCTTCTATTCTTCAAGTCTATAAGCTCTTTAAGAATAAGGAACGATCTTCATATGACCAGAGGCCCCAGTAATGTTGGACACATAACAAGCACTCAATAAAAACTTACTATTTGATTGCTTACTAATGAGTTTGCAAAGCAAGGAGGTTCTAATTCAAAAATCTCAGGCTGACAGATCAGGCTGGGTTCTAGAGGAGTAGAGTGGCTACTTCAGTTAGTCATTGAGGTTCTATATAAGAAACAATTATTTTATGAGGTGAAGGTGTAAGCCAACAGTTAAATTCTGGCAAATAAGCCAATATGAGCCTCTGGAGTGGATTCATTCCCATGGAATCATTGAATCTCATAGTTGGAAGGAACCTCAGAGGCCATTTCGTTTAACCTTTGCCTTTAAATTTCACATCAACTTCTTCCCAGTATAAGACATTCCATGACTTGACTTATTATCCATAAGTTGGCCCCATAACTGGAAAATGAACTTTGTCTACTCATCTTTTCCCATGAGTTTTCTTCAAGTCCCAGTCAAACTCTTATCTTCTAAGAGAAGTCTTTCCTGATCCTCCTTAATGTTAATTCCTTCCTCTGCACTGATTATCTCCAGTTGATCCTGGAAATATCTTGTTTGTATATGATATTTTGTGTGGTTTCCACCAGTAGACTGTGAAGTCCTTCAGATCAAGGACTGTCTTTTTCCTTTGTATCACAAGCAATTATTGCAGTGTGTGGCACATAAAATGTGCATAATAAATGTTTATGGGAGATGCCAGCTTCTGGGATAAGAACCTACTATTTGACAAAAAAAAAGTCCGAGAAAACTGGAAAACAGTATGGCAGGAACTAGGCATAGACAGCCCTCTTACACCATATACCAAGAAAAGGTCAAAATGGGTAATGATTTAGACATAAAGAGTGGGACTATAAGCAAAGTAGAAGATCAAGGAATAGTTCATCTCAGATTGATGGAGAAGAGAACAAGAGAGAACATTGTGAAATGCAAGATGGATAGTTTTGATTACATTACATTAAAAAGGTTTTATACAAACAAAACCAACACAAACAGGATTAGAAAGGAAAGCAGAAATGAGAAACAATTTTTACAGCAAGTGTTTCTCTTAAAGACCTTGTTTCTCAAAAATACACAGAAGTAAATCAGATTTATAAGAATACAAGTCATTCTCCAATTGACAAAAGGTCAAAGGATGTGAACAGGCAGTTTTCAGGTGAAGAAATTAAAGCTATCTATACTCATATTTAAAAGTGCCCTAAATCTCTATTGATTAGAAAAATGCAAATTAAAACAACTCTGAGATATCACATCACACCTATCAGATTGGATAATATGGCAGAAAAGGAAAATGATAAATGATTGCAAAGATGTAGGAAAACTGGGACACTAATGCATTGTTGGTCAAGTTGTGAACTGATCTAAACGTTCTGAAGAATAATGTGTAATTATGTCCAAAGAGCTATCAAACCATGAATACTTTTTGATCCAACAATACCAGTATCAAGTCTATATTCCAAGAGATCATAAAAAAACATATGTACAAAAATATTTATGGGAGTTCTTTTTGTGGTGGTAAATAATTAGAGATTGAGGCGCTGCCTATCAATTGAGGAATCACTGAACAAGTTGTGATACAGGAATATAATGGAATACTATTGTTCTATAAGAAATGATAAGCAGGCAGATTTCAGAAAAAAAACCATAAAGACGTACATGAACTGATGTGAAGAGAGCAAAACCAGGAGAATATTGTACACAATAACAGCAACACTGCAGTGATTGACTAAGATTGACTTAGCTCTTCTTAGCAATACAATGATCCAAGACAATTCCAAAAGACTCAGTTGCAAATGTTATCTACATCCAGAGAAAGAACTATTGTGTCTGAATGCAAATTGAAGCATATTATTTTCACTTGGGGGGGGGGGAGTTTTGTGGCTTTTCTCTTTTTTTCTGTTTCTTCTTTCTCAACATGATTAATGTAGAAATATGTTTCTGTGACTGCAAGCATGTAACCTGTATCAGATTGCTTGCCATCTTGGAGGGAGGAAGAAAGGGAGAGGGGGAGAAAATTTTGGAACTTAAAATTTTTTTAAAATAAGTCTTGAAAACCGTCTTTACATGTAACTGGAAAAAATAAAAATACAATTTACAAAACAAATGAATAAATGAATAGATAGATAGATATAGATAGACAGACAGACAGACAGATAGATAGATGATAGACAGATAGATAGATAGATAGATAGAT
>JAQQSW010011708.1:0-12692 GCA_028646575.1 Pseudocheirus occidentalis | reverse complement strand
GCTTGCTAATATGAAATTTTCCAGTTTGGCATTTTCTAGTAATTTGAACATACAGTATGTCTTCCCCAAATACTACTGTGTTCATATAACTTTACTGATCAAAAACCTAGCATGGGTCCCCAGTGGATACAAAATAAAGTCCCAACTCAATAGCCTAGAATTCCAGACCTGAGTCCAACTCCAACCTTTTCATCCGTATTTTCTACTTTCTCCGAATATGAATCCCTTGCTTCAGTAAGGCAGATCTATGTTTTGTCTCATATGCATACTTGGAATTTTCCTTTTCCCTGTACTTTATTCACTCTATTTGCTTAGTTTTGAATGTTATCTCTATCCATAATATCTACTAAATTCATACTGATCCTTCAAGTTCCTACTCATATCTCTACTATTTGATCCATAAAACCTTATCTCACCCACCTATCGTATGGTGACCTCTTTCTTCTCTTCATTATCATAGCATTTGGTCTTCATATTTGTCATTTGTATCATTTCTCATATGCAAAAAAAGGGACAAAATCATTCATGACCTTTGACAAAAAACCCTCCATACTTCAGCATTAACTTACTTTTTACATTGGTCTATCTGTCCATATATTTGCATATTTGTCATATATTTTTGTGCTTCCAGTTATGGTAGAACACCCTTGACACCAGTGAATATGCCTCATTATCTTAATGCCTGCTCTGTGGCCAAGAATATCAGCTTGTAAAGGTTGTTAACATTGTATCATAAGGATAGTAATCAGCTCTAAATTCTCTATGACAACAGCACAAACAAAAAGATGTACCTGGTGCTCCAAAAGAAATATAGATCAGTAACAATGATTCATAAGGTATCTTAGTAGCCTCGCTTAAGCAAATAGAGGGCAAATTTTGAATAGGTGGTTTACAGATTGTCACTTGACTGCTCACAATAAAAAATATTTGCATAAGGATTGATGGAATTATGGTTCTCAGGATGAGCAGAAGGAATTGTGGGAAAATGCAGACATTATAATCATGCTCATGAATAGCCCTAGTTGATTTTTCCATAATAACCTCTTTGATAATTCATTCCAATTTTGCCTCTTCCTTTCTTTTTACTGAATAATGATTTACTACCATGCAATTCTATTTTTAAATGGAAGGAAACTAGCTAGAGAATCCTTGGAAGTATACTTCTAACACTTTCTTAACTTGAAATATATTTCTCTGTGATTTGCTCAGAGCAAAGTGATTTTCTAGTTTTATGGAATGCTGCATAAATATTGCATAATGTTCTTTATTAAGGGCACTGTGCTCAAGGGATGAACTCTTTCTTGAAAAAGAGAAATAGAGGAGTAAATGACTTCCTTCTTTAGTGTTCCTCACAAGGCCAAACAAATATTTCAAAGACAAAGAACTTAGAACTACCAATCAAAGTAATTCAAAAATATTGGCACTCAAAATGCTGGGATATGTAGTATATGTACTTATGGTGAATATTTCAATTGACTCTCAAAAATTAAAAAAACAACAACCTCAGAAAATGTGTAGATTTACCCATAATATATAATTGGAGACAAAAAATTTAAAAATGGAACTTTTGGGGAAGGGGGGGAGGTTCTTTTTCTATTTGAGAAGCAAAAACCATGGAAAAAATATGAAATTATATTAGTATAACTGAGAAGGGTATAAGAAAAGACTTGTCAATCTTTGGATTGACTGAAATCTAGTAATTAAAAAAACAAATAGTTTTGTGTAAATATGTCTGAGTAAATAAGATAATATAATGAAATATAATGTATGCATACATAGTAGCTAAAAATAGTAAGCAAGGTTTCAAGACCAGGTGTCCCATTACCAATTATAACAAAATGATTCACTCTACAATTCAATGAATAGCCAACGTTTTTTGGTGTTTTGGGGGTCTTTATAGTTCTCAGAAAATAGGAGCTTTACTTTTGTAGTAACTGTGCAAGCACAGTGAATAAACCATGAATGCACTTTGTCTAAAGCATCCCAGAACCTGGGTATATATTTCAAAGAGGTCAAAAAGAGAGAGAAAAAAGAGGCATGTTATCTATCAAAATATTCATAACAGCACTCTTTCAGGTGGTAAAAGTTAGAAAGAAGGTAGTGTCCAGATATTTTGGAATGATCATTAACATCACCCTTTGGTATTTAAATATACTTAAAATAGTGTGCAGTAAGAAATTATTAATACAAGGAATCTAGATACTTAGAGCCTGAAGGGAGTTTAAAGGTCATCAAACAGACTATCTTCATTTTGCACATAAGAAAGGTAAGACCCAGAGAGATTAAGAAAGTTGCCCAAGTTCACACAAATAGGAAATGAGAAAACATGGATTTGAACCCAGGTCATGTGACTCCAACTCTATTGTTCTTTCCAGGGATCCATTTTTTATATTTGAGAGGGTAGATGGGGGCCACCTGAGACCAGCTACCAGATCCTCCAATCAAGGACATGGATACACACTATATGTATGCCCAGTATCCTGGGTGTACACACTCCTCTTCAGGTTTTTTAAAAATAATATATTGTCTTCTCCTATTGGATTGTGAGCTCTTAGTGAGCAGGAACTGTCTTTTACCTTTCTTTGTATCCTGAACATCTAACACAGGGCTGAGCATCTAGATGGCACTTATTAAAAGCTTACTGAATGAGTCTCTGAACTTTATCAGTGCTATATTTAGCAGCATCTTTAGACTTTATCAAAGACCAGAAAGCTTGAATCATTTATGATTCCTCCCTCCATCTCAATAGTGTGTCTTATCCATCCACAATTCCTCTCAGCTTTGGCTCCTGGAATGTACTCCTTCATAACCCCCACATCTTAGAATCCTTAATTTCCCTACTTTCTACATTAAACTTTTCTTCCTTCTTAATTACTGAACCCTCTCCACTTGCTTCATTCCATTATCATTCCTCATGGCTCATGTACATAAAGCTGCATTTGTCCATATTTTCTTTCCATTAAAATATAAGTTCCTTGGGATCAGGGATTATTTCCTGTTTATCTTTATTGTAGCACTTACTTCATTGTTTGGAGCATAGTCTTTAAAATTCTTATTGATTATTTGAACTTTATCCTCCATTTGCATTTTTATATTCATACTTTCCTTGACTGTCTCTATCAGGTCCTTGTTACTTTTTTTCCCCTAAAACACTGCCTCAATCTTTGGCTTCATCTTCTACTTTCAAATTTATCCAATAATGCCAAGTGTAAATCACTTGATAGCTAAGACTGTTTCATTTTTGTCTTTGTAGCCCTGGTTTGTTCATAGCCGATGGCTGATCAATACTTAGTCAGTTGTATTTGAATTGCTGCCAGACCATTTTCAGATTAATTTTCAATACAGCAGCTAGGTGATACAGTGAATAGCCAGACCTGGAGTCAGAAAGACCTAATCTCAAATATGGATTCAGACACTTACTAGCACTCTCTGTGCAATTCACTTAATATCTATTTACCTGTTTCTTTATCTGTTAAATAGGGATAATAGCAACTCCTACCTCCTAGAGCTGTTGTGGTGATCAAAAGACAAGATAATTTCAAAGAAGTTATCCTAGTATCTAAAACACAGTAAACGCTATATAAATTACTGTTGTTATTATTAAGTTGGATCCTCTGCTTAATATGTTGCATATAAATTGATGGCTTGACTCTGTATGTATTTTAAAATGCTTCATCAGTTTATTTTTTTCTATCCTATGTTTTTTTTTCTTTCAGCAAAAGGGGTATGGTTGATAATGGGTGTAGAGATAGGAAAGGAGACTGGAAAAAGGAGAACATGGGAAAAACTAGAAGAGAAGAGTAGAAACTAGTCATCAGAATAGATCCAGTTCTGAGAAATTATTTCAAAGCTATTCTTTTATTTGAAGACAAATAAGTAATCTAGTCATGGAGCACAAAATTGGCATTGATCATAGCAAGGTTTTAGATCCAAATTGACCTGATAGTATTTAAAAAAGGCATAGATACAGAAATGTGGTCAATTTTACAAATATTTATTAAGTGTTTACTATGTGCAAGGCATTGGGAAATATGATAGGGAAGCAAAGATAATAATGAAGTAGTCCTTGTCCTGAATATGTTTGCATTCTTCTAGGGGACAATAGTATGCAATTAATATTGTGACATTTCAGAAGAGATAGTGTGTTAACAAATAGGGGAAGGAAGTCGAGGAATGCTTAGAAAAGAAGAAAGGACCAGAACTGAGCCTTAAAGGAAGACTAGAATGAGAAATGTCAGAAAGAATGAGGGGAGGTCAGGTAAGCAATCAAAAACTAAGAAAACCGATTAATTAAACAGGAAAAAGCAGGCATTCAAGTGAATGGACAGTGTACTAGCAACAAGGACACCTCAATAATGAAGTGTCCTTTCCTATTCCAGTCAAAAGCTTCTTATCACGTTCCTGCCACAGAATATAATCTTCAGTATTAGGCAAATAGAAACAAGTCAGTGGATATGTCTGATTATGAGAGTATGAGAACTTGGATTAGGCAAAGCCTAACAGTCTTTTGAAATGATCTCTTCATTCCAAACATAATTTTTAATTAGTGTCTAGCAAGAATTCTGTGCTAGTTCCTGTTTCCATGCCTTTGTTCTGCCAATTCTTACAGTCTCATATGCCTTCCAAAGTCATAGAGTCAGAGAATCATAGGTTTAGAGTTGGAAAGAACCTCACAGGTCAACATTCCCATTTTACAGATGAGGAAAGTTGGACTCAGAGGAGGTTAAATGTTTTGCCTAGGATAATGCAACTATTAAACTTCTGAGTTCAGGTCTTCCTGAATTGAAAACTAGTTTTCTATTCATTGAATCCTAATCTTATATATTTCAGGTCCATCTCAAGTGTTATCACTTCCAATATATTTTCTTTATTCAGTTATCTAAAGATTTCTCCTTTCTTTGAATTTCTATCATGCATAATCTTTATGATCACTTAGAACTTAATCAGTTACTTAGCAGTGTAGCAGCAAGCACCCTAGCATACCCAGGATGGCTGCTAGCACAGATTCTTTGATCTGCTTTTCTAAAAAAAAGCAACTCAAAATGTGGTTAACAATCTTACTTTAATCAAACATAATATCATTTACCTAGTTCACAGTGAAAAGTCAATACCCTGAACTTCAGAGAAAATACAAACAGAAGTTACAAGCAGACAAAAAATATATACAGAGAAAGAGATGAATAGAGAGGGCTTCCAGCTATCTGACCATTTTTATATCCATACCATACCTAGTGAGTTGCCAGAAAGAGAAGTACCAATATATTGGTTTTCAAAACCAGAGGCTAACTGGCTGCCAAGAGTCTCATCTGGCCAAATCACAAAACTCTTCCCATGAGTAAGCCTCAAAGCAAAACCTCACATCAGGGTATATGTAGCCCTTTCCTGGGTCTGAGAACATCACAAGCCTCATGACCCTCTGGCCAATCACGAAGTAAAAAAGGATGAGTGTTCCTGAAAACAAGCCTCCCACCACAGGCTCCATGTGACTACACAGAGCCTATTAGGGGGCAGAATATATTTTCAAATCAGAAAAGGTCCTCAAATTCACTTAAGCCTATTAAAGTGCACAGAAGATCTTCAAATTTCAATCAGTTATTTATGAGTAGTAAAAATGGTATTTTACATGCTTGAAGCAGGTTATAATTTTCAAAGCCCATTGAAACAAAGAATTAAGGAACTCTTTCGTTATTTCATTGTTATAATGCAAGACAGGAATCATTATCCTACTTTACCTTTTTTCATCTTCTTTCCTTTACTTATACTACAATGTCTTCCCACCATTGATGATTAAAGTACTTTCCATGTGTTAAAGTCCAATTCATGTGCCACTTCCTCCATAAAACACTTTTGGTCCACCTTTGATTAAATGAGATACTATTCATGTATCACTTGGCATAATGCCTGGCACGTAGTAGGTACTATATCAGTGGTTCTCAACCTGTGGGTTATGTTCAATTTAAATACATCCTGCATATTTGATATTTACATTACAATTCATAACAGTAGCAAAATTACAGTTATGAAGTAGCAATGAAAATAATTTTATGTTTGGGGGGCACCACAATATGAGGAACTGTATTAAAGGGTCATGGCATTAGGAAGGTTGAGAACCACTGTACTATTTGAAAGTTTATTCTATTTCCTTCTTTTCCCTCTTCCCCATCCTGTCGTTCTTCAGTCCTTATTAATAAGAACTTACTTCCTCAGAAATCATGTGAGCTTTTTCTTAAGGTTATTTTCTTTAGGACCACCTTCATTTACTGAGAGGCATTGAATTGTCGTGGGAATAAAACTAAATTTTAAGTTAGAAGATTAGTTCAGATCTTAGCTGAGTCAGTATGGGAAATCACATACTATCTAACAGAATGTAAGCTCCATAAAAACATTAAATTTTTTTTCTTTCCATACATTACTTAGCAAAGTGTCTAGAAAGTAGTAGGTTGTTGATTGGTTGATACCTATTATTGTGATGACTAGTCAACCTACATGAGCTCCAGTTTCTCTGTCTTGATAGTGGGAATAATATTTGCACTCCTACCTAAGAGGTTCTTTTATTTTTTGAGGGCAATTGGGTTTAAATGACTTTCCCAAAGTCACATGGCTAGTAAGTGTGTGAAGTGTCTGAGGCTGTATTTGAAGTCAGCTACTCCCGACTCCAGGATCAGTGCCCTATTCACTGTGCCACCTAGCCATTCAAAATAAGAGACTTGATCATATGCTCCTATAAGTTAGCCTCTCTCTCTCTCTCTCTCTCTCTCTCTCTCTCTCTCTCTCTCTCTCTCTCTCTCTTTCTTTCTCTTTTTGCTTTTTGGAGGGAGGAAGGTAGGACAATTGGGGTTCAGTGACCTGCCCAAGGTTACATGGCTAGTTTTTTTTAAGAGTCTAAAGACAAATTTGAACTCAGGTTTTCCTGACTCCAGGGCTGGTGCTCTATTCGATGCACCACTTAGCTACCCCTCCCCCCCCATCCCGCAGAGGTTCTTTTATGTACAAATGATTGCTATGGAAATGTGAATTTGTATTTCATGCAATATTGTGATTTATTGGCATTGGGATTAATGCAGTCTATCACCTGATGGACTATAAGTACCTCAAACTTGAGAAGAAAGTTTTGGAGATTTTTTAAATCTCCTCAAGTAACAAACATAGTGTCCTACTGACAATAAATGTATAATCAATTTGTGTGGTATAATAAATATACCGTATGGTACCGTACCATACCATACCATACCATAACACAACAAAACACAACACAACGCAATGCAACATAACATAACGTAACATAACATAACGTAACATAACATAACATAACATAACGTAATGTAATGTAATATAAATTAAATTGTATAACATTCACAAAATAATAGTTGAGTGATTACTCTCTGGGTATAGTTGGTAAATTTGGCTGGAATTCCTATTCAATTCTTCAGGTTCAAATTAAATAATACCCAACCCATAAATACCTCCTCTGATTTGTATTTTCATTCCGTAAACTGGACAATTATTTTCTCTAAACTCCTAGTGAGCTTTGTGTGTTCTATACCTGCACACATACAAACAGACAAACACACACACACACCATATATATTGTACTAGTTTATAAACTCATTGAAGGCAAAGGATTATGTCTCATTCATCTTTGCTTCTGACAGAACCTTGCATATCACCTTATTAGGCAGGTATTCCATAAGAAAATATAAACAAACAAATAAATAAAAATAACAATAGATATGCTAAACATTATTTATGACAGTACCTCCCTATCTTTGTTGCCTCCTTTGAAGTCCAATTCATTTACCTAGTAAGGATCACTAGGCTATTATACAATCAGCAAATAGTGCTGCTTGATGATAACAACTTTTTCCTTCTTTGCTTCCAGCTTTCCAGATCTTGCCACAATTCCTCAGTTGTTATCTCATAGTCTAACTTCCCTCAAAGCCTGGAACCTACTTGCTGTGGAACATTCATTAATCCTTGCAAGATTCATACTTTTGAACATTCCTTCATCATGCCATTTCCAATTGCTTGTTGGTGGCCTATATTTTGGAGAACTCCTAAGACAGCCAACTTTCATCTCCTTCCTAATTCTGCTACTAAGATTCTGGACTTTGTCAACATGTCTCAGCTGTAGTCTTACCCTGGAATGGTAAGGAAAGGCCTTGGAGTCTGGAGGCCACTCACTCTGGAATATTTAAATATTTCCACAATCTTATACTGGAACATCCCTCCACCATGCTAGCACCTATCCCTCATTGGTGAGTTCCTCTTAATATTGCGATAGGGCTCAGGCTTTCTTCTTTCTTTCCCTTCCAAGCTCTACTTCTGACTTTCTGTACTTTACAGTCATCATTTAGCTATAGTCTGACCCTGGAACTTCTCTCATTGATTGAGGCCTCCTCTCCTTGGAAAATCTCTCCACCATTTTGGCCCTCTTCTCATACTGATGATTTCCTCTTATGGTCTCTATTTTGATAAAGGCCCCAGGCCAAACAACCTTCATTCCCTTCCCAACTCTGCTTCTACTATTCCAGCTTTAACACAATGACCAAGCATATGCCTCTTCCTTCTAACTCCACCTCACAAAATCCTTCCTGTTTTTCAGTTCCCCTTTCTGTGTTATCTTCCCAAGTCAGTGATCACAGAAATTATCTTATTTGGAGAATGTATTTATATCTCCAGCACTTAGCACCCAGCCTGCCACATAGTGAATGATATATGAATGCATGTTGCCTTGTCTCTTGTGTTGGCAGCCTTTTTAGATATAACTTTCCCTGTGCTCATACATTTGTAAATGATAGGAGCTCTAGAAATACAAAAGCCTATGTCGATAGACTCTGCTTTTAGCATTAGTATCTCTATCAGATGTATGTATGAATAAACTTGAATAGTTCTTGAATAAAAGGCTTCTTCAATCAGAGAATCCTAGGACTGATTTAATGTGTCCTGTATTCCATGGATAGTAAATGTGTGAAGATGTCATAGATATTAGTTACTAGGGTCTTGTTGATCAGATGTGCCAAGAATAGAAATATGAATAAAATCACTCAAAGGTAGTTTCAGTTGTACAGTCTTACAGTGCTTCACAGGTCACAAACATCTTTCTGAATCATTAGTATGAATTTCATTAAAACTTTTTCAGTGTCAGAGAATGAGGCTGATACTATCTTTACAAATGCAGATGGATTTCAGTCACATTCTTTTCTTGTTAAAGCAATTCCTTTTAAAGGGTCACAGTATCATAATATTCAGTTTTGTTCAAAGATTTGGCTGGAGTGGGAAAAATAGCAAGCAAAGAAAAGTTAATGAAAAACATGAAGAAATTTAGGTATTCCTTATTTCCCTTAATTTGTAAGTATATTGTGAACTGTTATCTCCCAAAGCTCCCTAATTTTGCTATGGTAACAGAAATATTTTTTTCCCTTTACAATAGAAAATGGATAAAATGTCTATGAGAAAAATTTAGTTCAGTTTACCATGTATAGTACTACTAGTACAAAGATATTTGAAACACCAAATTGTAGAATCATTGAATTTAAAGGTGAAGGAGACCTCTGGAAGCTAATCTATTACAATCACATGTTTATTTGGCAAAAACAAAGGGACTACTATGTACTAGGTATTTCAAATGTTTTTCTTTCACCATTGTGAGAAGGGAATTGTTATCTCTCCAGGCCTGGACCCTGAAGGATGCATTTCACATTACTGTCTACACATAACCTGAAAGAGTCTAGAATCCAGAGTGGTGAAGTAAGCAAGCTACAAAAGTTCATAATTACAGTCCTTTCCCCAAGCTAAAAAGCTCTAGTTTGCCATCAGTCCCAGGAAGTTCTGCTGCAATAAGTTATGAACTCTTGCAAGAGTGAAAGGGATAATTTCTTTACACAGCTATGCCTTGGGAAAATCTACTCTTTGCTGTCATGGAATGGCCATTGGTCATCTGGAGCTTGAAGGGAGAAACTGGTTCCATGAGAATAGCATCTTAGAATCCTAGTATATTTACTCTAGTGTGATAAAATGTTAACTTTCCTTGCTTTGACTTTTCTGCACACTTTAATATGACTTCATTCAGAATCTTATCCTAGTTTGTTTACCAAAGTAAAAAAAAACTGAGGTAGAAATGAATTTAAACTCTTGCTGCAATATAGAATACTGAAAAGGTTAAAATCTGTATTTATAAGTCTACTGAAAGTGATAAGGTTGAAAGTGATGTCCCTAATGTGGAAATAACTAAATGGACCAGAGTTCAGCAAGCATTTATTCTATCTCTGAAATGCAGTTAGAGGGCAAAGGGACCCAGATTACACATTTGGAAGCTGCATTTCATTTTTTTCCAATCAACTACATCTAATATCTATTCCTAATATAAGGTAAATCAGGTGTATTTATTTTTTAGTATATTAAGACTGACAGGAAGTGGCTGACATTGCCAGTTGCTAATGTTGTCTCATATATATTTCCTTCTTTGTTGTTTGCTTTAGAGGTAATTAGGTTTTTGTTTTTAAATAATGCACCTAGAAGCTCACACATTTGGTAGACATTATAAACACTATATTCTTTTACCAGAAAACACAACCAAGGATTAGATTCAAGGGAAGTCTTCACTTTTGTCAAAGTAGACAAGTTGAGATGATCCATGACCCCCTCCTACCCCTAAGAATTTGAGCATGAATATATATATATATATATTTGCTTTTTGGAGGGCAGTTGGGGTTAATTGACTTGCCCAAGGTCACACGGCTAGTTTTTTGTGTTAAGTGTCTGAGGCCAGATGTGAACTCAGGTACTCCTGACTCCAGGGCTGGTGCTCTATTCACTGCGCCACCTAGCCACCCTAAGCATGAATATTTATCAAGGAACAGGCAAGAATGGATTTTGCTTGCCTCATGACCGGAATGTCAACAGACAGGAACCCCCAGGGCAAAATGGGCAGAAAAAATTAAGGCATCTCTTGGTTCCTAGATTGAGGAAAGTGTATTTTTTGTCACCTCCACATGTTGGCTAGAGTTTCCAAATCTCAAACTTCTCCCTAAATGATAGGAAATCAGAACCAAGACTGGTATGGTTTCAGGGGTCCCAGGAGGGACTCTCTTTGAAATACCTTACACATAGGATTCCTGATACTAGCATTTTTTCCCATGGGAACTAAGCTTTTCATTTTTCAATGAAAGAGGAAAATAAAATGCAAATGCTCCCTTAGAGAGGAAATATAATAGTTTAAATTCATAGCAAGTTATAAATGCTTGATCTCAGACAAAGGCTCCAAAGGGGATTTTGATACTAAGGTCAGTCTAAGGATACTGGGAGATCAGAACTTTCTTAGGGCAAAGGATAAAGATTACAGTGACTGGGGGCATCAAAAATAGAATTTATTTTTCTACATTCACAAGAACCAAACTGTAGATGATTTTTTGGATCTTCTGTATCTCTCAGTACTACACAGAAAATTTTTTTCTGTTTCTTTTGGTAATTTAACTATGAGAATTCCCAATGTATTCTCAGTGCATTACTCTATACCATTTAAGAGCATTCATGCACATGATCACAGAATTTGAGAATTGGAGGGAATGTCAAAGGAGTCATCCAGTACAAACCATATTTGAAAGGAATGTCCACTATAGCATACCTGACAGATGGTTATCTAGCTTTTGCTAGAAGACATATGGGCTCCTGAGGTGGTCCATTCTCCTTTTGGACACCTCTGATTTTTAGCATGCTCTTGCTGTTGTTATCATTTCTGTACCTTAAGTTCAAATTTGTCACTTTTTGAAACTTCTACCTATTATGCTGGGTTTTGTCCACTAGAGTCCAAATAAGTTAATCGCTACTGTATGTGATTGTCAAGACATACTTGAATACTTCCCCCATGTTCCTTTGAACCTTCTTTGCTCCATGCTAAATATGCCCTTTAACTGGGCCTCATATCAGATAAACTCAAGAACCTTCACCACGATGGTTAACATATTCTGGACAATGTCCAGTTTATTGCTGTTTTTCTTCGACTATGGTACACAGACCTGAGCACAATATCAAGATTTTGATGAGAAGAGAATTTGTGATACTATCACATCATTAATCTGAGA
Source organism: Pseudocheirus occidentalis (assembly GCA_028646575.1). Lineage (NCBI taxonomy): Eukaryota > Metazoa > Chordata > Mammalia > Diprotodontia > Pseudocheiridae > Pseudocheirus > Pseudocheirus occidentalis. The sequence goes on along the minus strand of JAQQSW010011708.1, from coordinate 612 downwards.
AACCGAGTGCTTTTAATATATTACAATATTGTATTCATTCTTATATCTACTGCATCACACTGTCATAACTACTGGTTATTTTTCAAAATAACTACTACCTAACAATTTTACCTCATCTTGCACTTGTGAAGCTTATTGTTTACATCAAGTATAAGCCTACATTTCTTTCTTTTTTATTTTTTATTTGTTTTCTTCTTTACATCATTTATTTTTGCAGCATTTTTGAATTACAAATTTTCTCCCCATGTTTCCCCTATCCCAACCCTAAAACAGCAATCTCACCGTAAAGCCCCTCCCCTGATCTGCTCTCTTACTTTCTGGTAGGGCAGGGAGGGTCTCCCTATCCCGGCCCCTGTATATCTTATTTCCTAGTTGCAGGTACTGCAGAACTTAAAATTCTAGATTCTTTCAATTCCTCCCTTGTCACCCACCACCACTGGAAAGGCAATCAACTCAATGCAGGCTGTGGATGTGTGATTCTACAGGACATCTTCATAGTGGACGTATTGTGACAGTGATCATCTGTCTCTCCTTCCTATACCTCCCCCCCTCATTCTGTTCTCTACCCTGCCCCTGTCCCTTTACTGAAGTGTGTGCTTCCAGCATCCCTCC
>JAQQSW010011707.1:0-12692 GCA_028646575.1 Pseudocheirus occidentalis | reverse complement strand
CCCAGGACCACCACTCAAGACCCCGATCCAGATCCAGGCCGCTCAACGCAAGAGCCCTTGGCCTCGATGGATTGCGTCAGCCCCCCTGCTATCTGCAGGCTGAGGGCTCTTAAGCAGCCCAATGGAAGCTGCTGCGGCTCTCAGCCGTTCCTGCTGCTACAGCCGCCTCTGGCTGCCTCCTTGCCCTGGGAGCAGTTTGGCCAGACCCGCTCTTCTCCTCCCCAGTTAGCAAAATCCACCGACCTTTCTCTTAGCCTTTTTGTCTTCTGGCCTGATAGATGTGGTAATTGTGCCTCCAGTGCAGTCGATCAGCTCTCCTATAGCTGCGGTTCCCAGCCTGATGCCCGAGGGCTTGACCCAGCCAGGGTTTTGCAGCCGGTCCCAGACTGTTGTGAAGAGCCCCGCCTGCTGCACTGCCTGTAGCAACAGATGTGCTTTCTGTCTTGTGGAGAGTTTTGGAGCTTGAAAATCTGTTTAGCGTCCCATTTTATGAGTTTTTTAGCATGTTTGTGTGGGAGCTGTGGTGCTTTGCTGCTTCTATGCCTCCATCTTGGCTCGGCCCCCCCAAGATATTCTTAATAATTAGTTAGTGAGAAAGAGGAGATTGCAACTTGCCACTTTGGATTTGTAGTCAGGCTTTCTTTGTGATGTACCACAATAAAAAGACATTATAGAGCTTCTTTCTGTTAACATGCTCTAAACTCCAGCTCCTTTACATAATTTGTTCTCCTTGAAATTAATTCCCTTCCCTAAATTAATTAATTTCTTTGGCTTGATGAGGCATTTTTATTAGTATTTTTCTCTTCCAAGGAGAGGCAGAATTTTCTTACTCAAGAATTGTAAACATCTTTTTATCCAATCATGTCATCAGCTAAATGAAGCTAGGGCCTGCCAATGGCATATTTAAAAAGGAGAAAGTATGTGTGGGTGGGTGGGGGGAGTGATATCTAACCAATCAGCAGAGTCATTGATGTGGTCATTTCTAATAATGCTAATAACAGTCTATTCATGGTCATCTGTCAAACAAATCTCTGGTCCTTTTAATCTCAGAAATTTTGAGCCAATTTCCTAGTAGACTCTTTCACATCTCTAGACCTTGCATAAATATGTGGGGAGAAACAACCTTCTCATCTGTTGATCCTGTTCTTGCTATAAGACGAATTCATTTTTTGGGGGGAGGGGTAGATATGTATATCTAATGACACACTGTCTACTAGTTTTACATAATTCTTTGCTTGTAAGAGGAAGACTTCTCTCCATGACCTTCCATATCCTCTTAGAATCTAGCTATCAGTATTGTTGCTCTTTTCCTCTTTGTTTTCTTGAGGGCTACTTTCCACTCCCCCAGTAACACATCCAAGACTACAATATGGGATTCCAAATGTGATGTGTTCCTCTTCTTGATGGTGGGAATGGTTTATATGGAAATTCTGACATTTCTTTACCATTTTTTTTAATCTCTGTTCTTACTTAGGTTACTTGCTAAGTTATCTTTAAACATGCTTGTCTCTCAACTACTTCTCAGTGTTTTGTGAGATGACAACTCTTAATCATCTTCCATGATCTTTATCTGTATGATTGGACAAATACTTGAACTTTCTAAACTGCTGTTGTTGTTGGCCTCTGTACCTCTATTTTTATTAAAGATAATCAGTTTTGTCTGCTTGAGGTATTTCTAGGTTTTTTTCAGTATACACCTTACAGTATTTGATTTATATCTTTTAAAATTCAGTATTGTTTTATAATGTGTGTTATATATCTTCCTATATCCATTCCCTATATTATAATATTAATAATTATTTTTAAAGCAACACAAAGTTGAAGTTGTTTTCATTTGTCATATGTTTATCTATCATTATTCTTTCTTTTATCTTTGCATTAATTTTTATTCTTTATGTTCATGAGTTTATATTAACAGATTCAGGAACATTTGCCAGATTATTAATGTTATTTATTTACATTAAGATGCAATCAAATTGCCTGCCGCCACTGCCGCCGCCGCCACCTGCCTGGGAGCCTGATAGGCTGCTCCTGCACCCCGCCCCGGAGTCTGGACACAAGTGTGGACATAAGAGCCTATGATGTTTTCTCCGGTCGACCGCTTCAGAGATATTGAGAGGAAACCTGAATACCTCCACCCAGAGAAGTGTATCCCTCCTCCTCGCCTGGGTTCTCTGGGAACCATGTGGTTTATCAGAGATGGCTGTGGTATTGCATGTGCTGTCATCACCTGGCTCCTGGTCATATATGCAGATTTTGTGGTCTTCTTCGTCATGCTGATTCCATCAAGAAACTATATTTATACTGCAATCAATGGAGTAGTGTTCAACAGTCTTGCTTTCCTGGCTCTAGCTTCTCACTTCCGGGCTATGCTGACAGATCCAGGTGCGGTGCCCAAAGGAAATGCCGCAAAAGAATTCATGGAGAGTTTACAGTTGAAGCCAGGGCAAGTAGTATACAAGTGTCCAAAGTGCTGTAGCATCAAGCCTGACAGAGCCCATCACTGCAGTGTTTGTAAGAGATGCATTCGAAAGATGGATCACCACTGTCCCTGGGTAAATAACTGCATGGGAGAGAATAACCAGATGTACTTCGTGCTGTTTACAATGTATATAGTTCTCATTTCCCTGCATGCCCTTATCATGGTGGGATTTCATTTCCTGTATTGCTTTGAAGAAGACTGGACAGAATGCAGCTCGTTTACCCCACCCACCACAGTGATTCTCCTTATCCTGCTGTGTTTTGAAGCCCTCCTTTTCCTCATCTTCACATCAGTAATGTTTGGGACCCAGGTACACTCCATCTGCATGGATGAAATGGGAATAGAACAATTGAAAAAGGAAGAGAGAAGATGGGCTAAAAAACCAAAATGGATGAACATGAAAGCAGTATTTGGCCATCCGTTCTCTATACCGTGGCTTAGCCCATTCGCTACACCAGACCAGGGGAAAGCAGACCTGTACCAGTATGTGGTCTGAAGAATCCTTGACCAGCAGATCCACTAAAACATAAAACCACATGACAGCACTACTGTCCAATAAATTTTACATGAATGTTTAAAAAAATATGCAATCAAATTAATTTCATAAAATATTTTTTGTTGCTCACTGTTTCCAGCAGATCTCCACCCATTTGTTTTCTCAGACAAAATATGGATGATATTATAAAACCAAGCACAAGCATCTTTCTAGAAGAATGCTGATGTGAACAGCTTTCAAAGTCCTAATTACATAGTATAGTGAACACTTGATTTATTTGATAACAAATCAGAGTAAAACATTCACAGAAAATCAAGGTACAACATCCACAATGTTACAACTTATCACAAAAAATGAAAATACAGCATTCACAACAACGTATCCCTAAACTGGCCACATAGTGGCCATACTTGACTTCTCAGAATCAAAATCACTCCTTCCAGGCTTTCAAAATCAAAATCATTCTCTCTAGCCTGGGCCTCTCTTCCTCAGCCTCCAGATACTTCCTCTCAATAAGATCTCATATTCCAGCTAGGGCTTCTCCTTATTCACCTAGTACCTCCTCCCTGTTCTTCCTTTCCTGTTTTATCAGCAACTTCCAGTTAAGTTAGCAACAGGGGTTCATACCTTTTGTTTCTTAACAGAAGCTTAATCTACTTAATTTCAAACTAGATTCGAAGTACCTGTTAGCTTTGTCAACACAATGGGATCAAATTACATTACTATTACAGATATGTAATAAGCATGTGGCTTTTTGTTGTCTATAAGCATTTGTCTTTTCATGCCAAAAGATTTTTTATCATCCTGTGATGTTACCATCTTTATATGGAATTCTGTGAATATCAAAATATGTTAACTTCATTCAAACAAAAAAGATCATATCACATTCTTCATAGAGTTTCTCTTCCTCCTTTTCCCCTGCAATATATTTTCATCATGTCCATTACTTCTTTTCATTTTCATGGTTTTGTAAATACTTATCTTGGACATTTCAACAATAAAACATCAAATGTCTCAAGAAATATGTTACTTGCTGCTTTTGGACTCATCATAAAATCAATTCCACCAACTTTTTAATGTGCCTTTCTGAGGAGAATTGGTGAGATAACCTTCCAGGTGGTTATAAATTTCTTTTATCTCCTGGTTTCATTTACATCATGAATATCAAGATTGAAATGATTTTTTCTCCATTTTATGCTGGTAGTCAATTTACAAATTATGAAGAGTACAGGATTCCTAAGTTATATATGAGTGAGCTTGACTTTGATTCCTGAGATACTTCTAGAATTGTTTGCCTAGATGCAACTAAAGGAACTGGTGACTACACAAAGTCATCATTTCTTCATCAGGGTTATATTAGGCCAAAATAAACCCATTTCCTTTATTTTTACACTATTATTAAACATATATGAGAGCAAGATTATGAATATACTTTATGTACATTTTGACAAAGTTTTTGATAAAGTATCTAATGTTATGTTGTAAAATACATAGGCTAGATGAAAATATTATCAGAAGGCTTGTGGCCTTCTAGGCCTTAATGTTTTAATGCTAATAAAACAAGAGATCACCATTTGATGTGTTATTGGATTGTGCCATTCTATTAGTGACTTGAATAAATGAATAGCTGCTATTTACATCAAATACACAGATGAATCAAAGTTACTACAAAAAGCAAAGATGATCCAAAAGATGTTGACCAGCTACAGCATTGGCCTGAATCTACGAAATGTGAAACTCAGTAGGGATAAATGTAAAGTATATGATGGGGAAGTTATACTTATTTTTTTTTGCTTTTTTTTTTTGGAGGGCAGTTGGGGTTAAGTGACTTGCCCAAAGTCACACGGCTAGTTAGTGTGTCAAGTGTCTGAGGCTGGATTTGAACTCAGGTCCTCCTGACTCCAGGGCCAGTGCTCTACTCACTGCGCCACCTAGCTGCCCCAGAAGTTATGCTTATAAATAAATAGGTATTAAGGGGAAAAAAAAGCTTTGAGGAGTTGTATTGGACCTTGGACTTGATATGAATTAGTATCATGATGCAGCAGCTCACACATCTTGGGTTGTATCAAGACAGAAACAATTTCTGGAAAGAGAGAGGTGATTGTCCTACAGTAGTTGACCCTCATCAGAATTTATTTGAATTACTATGTGTGGTCCTGAATGTCAGAGTTTAAACAGGATATGCTAGAGCAGGGGTGGGAAACCTGTGCTTTCATGGTCACATGTGTCCTTCTATGTCCTTGTGTTGTTACTGTGGCAGTTTCCAAAACAAAATCTAGTCTGGTTTCTTCTTCTTCTTATCCATTTCTTTTAAAACTCTGACAAATTATGGTGTCTAAGAAATGTAGCAATGGAAATATTTAATGGCAGGTCCATTCAGCAAATAGCATAGCCTGGATAATATAGATTGTTCCTTACTTGATTGTTTTTGTTTGAGTTGTTGGGACAAATACATTTAAATGCTTCTTGATGTCATTTAAAAAGCTCTGCAATGTTCTAGGTCCTGATGCAGTCATTATGATGTCACAACTCAGCATCTGAGGAGTCTACCATTTATAGGAAGACCTAGTCTTTTTTTGATTCTCTGTGAAATAATCTATATGACAATGGCCATCACTTTTGAGAAACATGCATCTCCTTGTTTTATTCCTTTTTGTTGTTCAGTCATTTCAGTAATGGCTACCTCTTCATGACCCCATTTGAAGTTTAATTGGCAAAGAGAATAAAATGGTTTGCCAGCTCCTTCTCCAGCACATTTTATAGATGAAGAAAGTAAGGGAAACAGGGTTAAGTGGCTTGCTCAGGGTCACATAGCCAATAAATCTTTCAGACTAGATTTGAATTCAGTTCTTCTTTTACTCCAGACCCAGTTGTCTATCCACTGCACCAGAGAGCTGCCCCTGTTTTATGCTTTACTAGACATTAATGATAGAAGCTCATTATAAAAAAATAATTTCTCTTTTTGCATCTAAGAAAGAATCATATATTTTCATGATATATTTGGATTATTGTTGGAAAAGAGACTTCATGTCTGCATTTTACTCTACTGAATCAAATTATTTGTTGCATTCCAAAAACAATATAATGAAATCTTGTATTTCCTACAATTGTGGTGAATTGCATGATAATAAAGATTTAGATGCAGTTCCATATGTAACATTATTTGGAAAAGCATATTCTTGTCATGTAATATATTCACTAACAATGGCCAAGATGTGTGTTTAGTTTCTTCTTATAAAGATTTTTATATAGGTAAGAAAGTAGGTATAGAGATTGGCACATGTTTATTTTTCCTTTATAACCCCTTTATAATAATCATATTATCTGTTCCTCTTTCAGACGTCTGGAGAATAATCTCTCAATGACTTTAAAATTGTCAGTCATCAGTATTTTCAGCAATGAAGCATGTTATATTTGGTCTGGTCCAACTCTTCTCACCCTTCTTTGTTTTGATAGTGCCATTTATGTTTATTAATGTAGCACATTAGGGACTATAATGTTAGAAATCAAGCTAGTATGTTTATAAGACTATTGGTAGGAAAAATAATTGGATTCAAAATCATAAATCTTTGCCATTTTTTGCCTGTGCTTTCAGTTTCATTTACAGAGGTTTTGTTTAAAAATGAGATATTGCCATGTTTTCTACATACTCTTTCCTTTGCATTTCTTTTCAGGATCTAATGTGTGAGTGTTGCTCATAAATAAGAGAAAGTAGACATATGGGCTAGTGATTGCTAACATTTTCATAGCCATATTTTTTTAGATATTAATATCATTCATGATTTTAAAAAAATCTTTTGTTTTCTTACCTTCTCTGAAGTATCTCGTCATCACTTCATTATTTAATACTTTCCATAATTTTTTAACCACCAACAAAGGTTTCTGAAGTGTATTTTTGTTCTCTTCTGATGGTGCTTCTGATCTTTGTCTTCCTGTGTTCTTTGTATGCCACATCAGAAATGAAGTATCAGGATATAAATGTCATGATCCTCCTGTCACTGACAATGTAAATATGTTTTATATAAATATTGACAAATTCCATTTTTTGCATATCTATCTTTTATCATCTTGTCAATTCCATACATAAATTCTTTTGAGATGGCATGGCAACTGTGACTAGTGCCATATTTTTTTGTAAATTTGATTGTGCTTCCAATCTTTTTGCCTACTTAATAATCATTGCATATAAATGTTGAACCACCCAAATATTTTGCCCCCTTCTTCATATTTCATAAATGATTGTGTATTACAGATTAATGTATAGTAGGAGAAAGTAGTCTGTGACATTTTCACTCATGACATGCACAATAAGAGATATAAGAGGTATTGAGGAAATACATGATCATAAAAGGAAGTTTTTTGGTCTTGGGCCAAGACTCAAAGACAGCAGATGGAGAGCCCAAATTTCCCATTGCTAATAATAGAATATAATTTTAATCTAGAGGAAGGATTTTAGCATTTTGGGTAAATCCATTATGTCAGCTCTATGGGCTGTCATGAACAAAAATTACACGGGGTCAGAAGACATTGATTTGTTATATTTTAAGTATACGAATGGAGGAAATCTTTTTTATCAGTGAGACTACAAATTGTTTTCTAGAAGTAAAAATTCTATAAGGAATGACGACAGTCCATGTAATTTCTTTTTCTTTGTCCATTCTCAATTTGGATACAGCGAAAGCATATCTAACTGTTTTCAATAAGCCATGTTAGAGCCATTTTAATTACATCTTCTCATCTTTATCCTCTTGTCCAATTTGATGTTGATTTTCATCTTTACTTTGACAAAATGATGATTTAACTGTACAGTTCATTCAGAAATGACTTCTAGCATGAAAACATGTATCTATAACAAAATGGAGAAACAACCTACTAAAGTATGTTTCATTATTTAAAAAATAGATTATATAAAACATGAAATGGACACAAAATACCCACTTCTTTAAAGACATCTTTGGTTGGTTAGAATAGTAGAAATTTTGATGAAAGGTCTATGTTTAGGCAACCTCAAAATAACTGTCTTCTCTATTAAGAGGAAAAAAAAAATTATCAGGTTTCTTACTGATAAAATCAGGATTGCCTGAGTCTAACTCTTTGGTGTTATCAGATAATTTGTATGCTTTCAGTACATTCCTGAAGCTTTGTAAGGGTGACTTTTTGTACCTTTCATCTCTCTCACACTGCTCCTCATCAATATCTCCTTTTGCTATCTAAATATATGAGAAGAGAATATAAAAAGTGATACCAAGTGGCACTAAAGTGTTTGAGATTTCTTTGTAAGCTGCACATATGCTTGGGATATTGAAGATAGGGGATGCCACCCATAGGCAAAAATGGCAGGGGTCTCAAGCTGAGACAATCTCCAGTTTTCATTTTGTAAAATTGAACGTTTGTGTCAGTTTTGGTAAATGTCATTCTGATATTTGAAGCTGATATCTGAGTTCTAGATCTTTCTACTTCACACTCAATTAATTGAGACATTCGAGGCAGTTCCCTGTGTCTACATGTGTGTCTGTTACAATTTTCAAAATATTTTATACCTTTATTTCCCTTCAAAATTGATATTGCAATGCAGGTGAGGTAGTTCGTATTGAAAAGAAAGTACAGAAAAAATAATAATGATATCAAAATTATCATATGCTTTTCATCCTTCAGTCAAACCTCAGAAGGGTTATAGTAGACATTAATTAGATTTTTGTAACAACATGTGTGTATATTGAAGGAAAGGTTTTCGTATGTCTTGATTACCACCTTCATTTAGATTATTTCCTTTTCCTTTTTCTATTAATCTATGAATGTACATTCTTTCCCCTATAAACACAGTCTCCTGGAGCACTGAAACTTTTCATTTTTGTCTTTGTATCACAAACATTAAGCCACTACTATCGGGTGCTACTGAGTGTTTTAAAAAACCTTATTAAATTGAACTGAGAGACAGAAAATAGAGAGGAGAGGAGAGAGAAGGGGAGGGATAACCATGAGGTTTATAAAAAGCTTATCAAGAGTTAAGATGTACTTGCATACTGTATAGCCTCCTCAGGGCCTCCATACTTCAGAAGAATTTCTAAGAGACCCTGACAAAATTTTCTTTGTTAGTCACTTGCTTTTAGAAGTTCTGTTTAGTGACCTATACAATCTGTGTTGTAATGCCCTAGTAATTAGTGGAGCTCTGGCTGAAGCAGTCTCTACAAAATGCTGACTGCTCAAAGACTAAAGGAACACTGAGAGGTTGATGCAAAGGTCAGAGGAGCCTCACTGTTCTCAATAACACTTTCACTTCTGGGCCATTGGCAGATCAACACCTTTAGCAGGAAACTATAAAGCATCAAGATTGTACAATGCTGGCTTCTAACCCCTCTGAGCTGGGAGGAGGCACCTACAAGTTACAGATTACCCATTCAACCTGCTTAAGTAAATTCTCCACATGATTCTTGTCCAAATAGGAAAAGTGAAAAAAAAGCAATGAATCATAAGCTAGAATAGAGGCAGGAATCCCTACAGGCTGAATTCTTTTTTGGGAAGTTGTCATAAGTATAAATACAGTCCAATTAACTCTACTATCAGGTGCTACTCATAAAAAAGTACACCCCACCACTGGTATTTTATTAGTATTTAGCAAAGTTCTAGGAAGGCATTTCTACATTTTAAATATATTTGTAGGTCCATCTTTTGATACATACATAAAAATCTGCATTAAAACCTATTAATGGCATAGCTTGTTGAAGTATGCGATCAGGCTAATTGGCTTAAAGTAAGTCTACTCTAGTTGAATTACTGGCCTAATACTCAAGTACTACTTGCCTAACTTAAGTACATGACAATTACAAGGAGCTATATCTGTACATTATGAAGGGGAAGGTTTCAGGAAAACCTGGAAAGTCTTTATGAACTGATATAGCACAGGAACTTCTGTTATAACAATATTGTAAAGAAAGATAACTTTTAAAGACTTGAGAACTCTGATCAATGCCATGGGGTCAGTCACAATTTCAGAGAACTCACAAGGCAAATCCATGTGCAGAGAGACTTGGGATACAGTTTGCAACATTATTTATATGTATAATATCCACATACAGACATATATGCACATAAGTACATACATATACACAAATTGTATATGTTTTTGGCATGGTCAGTTAAAAGTATTTTTGCTTAAGTATGAATATTTGTTAGAAGAGTCTTTTTTCTTCTTTCTCAATGGGAAAAGTGGATGTTCATTAATTGAGAAAATAGTGGAGGACAAAGTAAAGAAGATGTAGAAGGAGGTAAAGGTGAATGAAAAGGGAGGTAGAAGAGCCATAGTTCTTTTCTAATCCATTAGTGGGTTTATTTTTTATTATGTCTACATCTTAATTCCTATGAGTCTACGTTATCCTTATTTTGAACTTTCTCATCTATAGTTGTATAAAAATTATTTTGGAGAAGCAATATTTTTATTTGTTTCAATTTTTTCCAGGAATGGTCATGTGTGAATATGTATGTGTCTACTCCCTCTAAACTGATCCAGAAGTCAAGTGAAGTCAACAAATACCTCATCAAATGCCCATTATATGCCAGAAATCCAGTCTTGACCAGAAGAAATGGGTTTGAACTGGTTTCCCTTTCTAATTTTTCTTTCGGGTAAGTGTAAACTATATGGCTATTTAATTTTCTTTTTTTTATTTAAAAGTTGTAGGTTTAAGAATAGATATTACATGAAGGCAATGTGCCAAAGTGATAGCACTCAAAGAGAGCATTTCAGACCTTGGAGATATTGCTGTGACTGTGGGAAAGTCAGGGGTTTTAAGGATCATTTAGACTCATAAGGAAAAAGGACTAGTTTTAATGGAATGTAAAGGAACATCTGGTTAAAAAATGAAAAACACTTCCAGACTTTCACAAATAATTGCTGCAAAGCAGCATAATTTATCTTCAGGAAACAAGTGAAAAACTTTCGTAGGAACTTGGTATCTACATAGGGTTGTGATTTTGATTTCTCTTCAGTGTGGCACTGACTTCTTGAAGTCAGAAGACCAGAAAGAATACCAATTGTAAAATAAACAGCTGCTAGACTTGTAAAAGTGTATATATTTTTTTGGTCAATGGTGAAATGGCAAGTTTTAACAAAGTGACCACAGAGTCCAAATAAAAGTTTAAGGAGCTTTAATAGTAATTGAATTATCAGCTGAACTGTCTTATAGGCCAAATAGGAAGAGATAGAGAATAGCCCCAAAATGCAGAAGTACAGAATCTTTTATACCTTTTTCCCCAAATTGTCTATAATTTGTTCATTGATTTGTTACTACAGCTAGATGACATCCAGGTGCAGGGATCTGTTCTTTGTCTCAAGGAAGGGTAAACACCTTACTAATTGATGAGGAGTTGGGTATGGGAACCAGGAGATTGCAAATTACCTCAGTATTGATTAATCAATAGCTGGACATGGCAACCAGGGGAGTGTGGTCCCCCCATTATTGATAAATGAAGAGTTAGGTACAGGAGCCAGGAGAGTGAATAAGGGGTTGGGCATGGGAATGCAGACTTAGGCACATAGCAGAAAATAAGACAGACAACCTGGGGGTACATTCCCCACCTAGCACTGGCTGTTTCACTTGTTTTCTATCTTGGGTTCATTCCAAGTTTACTGGGCCTGCTAATTCTTGGTTCAGTTTGGGTACACAGGGCTTACTGATTTCTAATTTCATAACATATCACTTAATGTTTCCTGGCTAATCTCTTGAGTCAATAGCTATGGTAGGCTTAATATAACAACAACAATAATTGCCATTCATATAGGGCCTATTATATGTCAGGTTCTGCACAGACTGCTTTACAAATATCTCATTTGGTTTTCATAAAAACCCTGAGAGGAATGTATTGCTACTATTACCCCATTTTACAGTTCATAAAACTGAGGCTGTGAAAGATTATATGACTTACTAGGATCATCCAGCTAGTAAGAGTATGAACCACAATTTAAAGTCAGCTCTTCTTGACTCTAGGCCAAGCACTCTATCCACTGAGCAGCCTCATTGCCAATATTAGATCTCATATAATGTATGGCTTCACTAGGAAGAATAAAATAATGTGTCAGAATTAAAGAATCAATACTTTATAAGCCAAGTCCATCCAACCCCCTTATTTATCAATGAGGAAATGGGAAACCTAGAGAGCTTAAATAACTGCTCAGTATCTCACAGGCAGAAAATGCCTGGGGCTCGATTTGAACCTATATCTTCCAGACTCTAGGTCATAACTCTAATCACTATATAATGCTGCCTAATAAACTAATGAGAGGAAAGATTTAGGAATTTGAACTGGAGTACATAATAAAATTAGTAGCAAAGAGCTATAGGCTTGGGGATATTCAAGACTCCCAAATACCAACATATCAGGTCCTGTTGAATGAATTTGACTCAAGTCTTCTCTTAGCCAAAGAAAAGCAAAGTTTATTAACATTTCCCATATTGGATAGACTCTTAAGGAGCCTTGGTGTCTGACACTTGCACTGGGCAAGCAGTCCAGAATGAGTCTGTGCTAGGTCATTTTATGATGCTCTCACACCATATGGAGAGAAGATGGGGTCTTATATACGGAAAGGTTTTGGGCACGGAGGGGATATAGGGGTGCTCTAGAGGAAGAGTTTGGGGAAGGTCTCCAGGAAGAGTCAGATGAGGTCACACTCCAATAATAAGTTTGGGGAAAGTCTTTAAGAATCAGATGGGGGGGGGGGCG
>JAQQSW010011706.1:0-12692 GCA_028646575.1 Pseudocheirus occidentalis | reverse complement strand
TATTTTTCATACCTTGGTAGATGTGGAGTTGCTGGAGGCTGTATTTCTTCTCTCTTGTAGACTGACTGCACTGAGCTTGGCTCCTTCCTACCGCCTGGGGGCCGGCCTTGGCTCGGCTTTCATCCTGCCACAATGATCCCCTGCTGCTGACCTGTCTTTTGGGAGAGATGTGTTTTCTGTATTTTTTGAGTTTGAGAGTTCTAGAATTTGTCCAGTGTCATATTTTTATGGGTGTTTATGGTGGCTGCGTGGAAGCTGTGGGAAGCTGCTGCTTCTAAGCCACCATCTTGGCTCCACTCCTGGAAGTCTCGTTTGTTCTTTATTCTCAAAGATCAAGTCATCAAGGTGGTAATGCCATGACATGGGAAAAAATAGAATTAAGTGAAGGAGGGCTGTGCAAAGCTAGGTTATACTTCGTGAGTCTTCCACAAAATAGCAAAACCATGTTGAAATCCAGGATCTAAAATTATACAATAATGTAGCCAAGACCCTGAGAAGAAATTGCTCAGGGGCAACAGTTTACTCATCTGTAAGCCACTGCAGTATGTTTGCCAAGAAAACCATGAACACAGCATTGCACTAAGAAGATCAGTTGGTCACCAGTGTAAAAAGGAAAGACTAGAAGTAGAAGGACCAGACAGATACTAATATAGGAGACTAAGTAAGATGGTTGTAGAAGATAGCAGTACGGAAGCAGCAAAACTACACAGCTCTCCCCAAAATCACCTCAAATACTTATAAAATATGACTCTAAACAAATTTTAAAGCTCCAGAACTCACAAAATGACAGAGTAAGAAAGCTCCTAGTGAAGGCAATGTGGCAGGCAGACAGGAAGGGGTTCATCACAGCACTCTGAAAGCTCAGACTTGTACCATGTGAATCCGTCACTGGAGCCCTAGGGTCACCAGAACAAGCTGTGACTGGAGCATGAATCACCAGCAGCTGTGGCATTTTCCAGAATTACCAACTCATAAGAAACAAAGACTAAGTGAAAGGTCAGTGGAACTTGGATAAATTCAGGGTAGAGAGTCTGGCCAACTGCCTCCAGGGTGAGAAGGGGCTGTGGCAGCCCTGCAGTTGCCTCCGCATGTCTGCTTCAGAAGCTCCTGGCCTGCAGATTTTAGGGGAGCAAAGCAGTCATTCAGAGACTAAGAGCTCTTGCCTTAAACTGCCTCGATCAGGATCAGGGTCTTGGGTGGTTGTCCTGAGATGTGCTTTCAGTGAGCCAAAGCCGGTGGGGACTGCAGAAATGGTGGCCTCCTAATAGCTTTGGCAGCTGCAAAAAAACTCCAGGGATTTGGATCAGAGCTCTCCTCTCTGAAATCAGACTTCTGTTGAACCTAAAAGTCAAGTAACTGACTGGCAACATGAACAGGCAAAGGAAGCAAAACAAACCCAGCAATGCAACTTTAGATTCCTTTTTTGGGGACAAAAAGTATCAAAGAATGGGATGGGAGGAAGACAACACAGTCAGAGCTCCCACACCAAAAGCTTCAAAGAAAAATGTAGACTGGTGACAAGCCATTGAGCAGCTTAAGAAGGATTTTGAAAACCAAATAAGAGAAGGAGAGGAAAAATTGGGAAGAGAAATAAAAATGATGCAAGAAAATCATGGAAAGAGAATCAACAACCTGACTGAAGAAAATAACACCTTAAAAATAGATTAACTCAAATGGCAAATGAGGCTCAAAAAGCCAATGAGGAAAAGAATGCCTTAAACAGTTGAATTTGCCAGATGGAAAAAGAACCTCAAAAGCTTTCTGAAGAGAATAATTCCTTCAGAATTAGAGTGGAGCAAATGGGAACAAATGACTTTATGAGAAATCAAGATACTATTAACAGATCCAAACAAATGGAAAAATAGAATGCAATGTGAAATATTTCCTTGAAAAAACTACTGGAAAATATATCCAGGAGAGACAATTAAAAAATTATTGGACTACATAAAAGCCATGATCAAAAAAGAACCTAAAAAGCATCCTTCAAGAAATTCTCAAGGAAAATGGCCCTGATATTTTAGAACCAAAGGGCAAAATAGAACTTGAAAGAATTCACCAATTATCTTTTGAAAAAAATCCCCAAAGGAAAACTCCAAGAATGTTATAGCCAAGTTCCAGAGTTCCCTGATCAAGGAGCAAATATTACAAGCTGCCAAGAAGAAACAATTTGAATACTGTGGAAACTCAATTAGGATAGCCCAGGATCTAGCAGCTTCTACATTAAGGGATAGAAGGGCCTGGAATATGATATTCTGTAGATCAAGGGAGCTAGGACTAAAACTATAAAAATCACCTACCCTGCAAAATTGAGTATAATGTTCCAGGGGAAAATATGGTCATTCAATGAGGTGGAAGACTTCCAAGTATCCTTGAGGAAAAAACCAGAACTGACCAGAAAATCTGACATTTAAATACAAGAAGCATGAGAAGGTAAACATGGAAAAGAATTCACAAGGAACTTATCAAAGTTGAAGTATTTACATGCCAACATGGAAAAATGATAATTATAACTTATGAAACTTTTCTCAGTATGAGGATAATTGAAGGGTATATAAATGTGTGTGTATATATGTATGTATGTATGTATGTGTATACATACATGTATACATATGTGTATGTATACGCACAATATGTATACACATGTATGTCTATATTGGAGGGTATATGTGCATATGAATACATATGTGAGTGTGTGCATGTATGTGTACATAGACCGAGGGCACAGGATCAATTGAATAGGATGGGATAATATTTTAAAAGGTGAAATTGAGAGGTGGGAGAGGAATAGTATAAGAAGAGACAGGGAGAGACAGAATGGGGTTAATTCTCTCATATAGAAGAGGCAAGGGATAATTGTTACAATGGAGGGGAAGAACAAGAAGGCAAAAGGGAATGGGTCAACTTTACTCTCATTGAATTTGGCTTAGGGAAGGAATGACACACACTCTAAACTGGGTATCTTGGCCTACAGGAGAGTAGGCGGGAAGGGGAATAGAGGAGGGAGGATGGAGGGGGGGCCAGGTTGGGGCAAGGGTTGTTAGAAGCACATACTTTTGTAAAGGGACAGGGACAAAGTAGAGAATAGAACAAGTGGGGGGCAGAATAGGACGGAGGGAAATATACAGGTACTAGGGTAGGGAGATCCATCTTGCTCTACTGGAAAGTCAGAGGGGTTATGGGGGAGGATATAGGAAAGAGTTGATTGGGGGAGGGGGTAAGCAGTGGGATCACTGTTTTGGGGTGGTGGGCTGGGGAAAGACAGGGAGAAAATTTGTAAATCAAAATCTCATGGAAATGAATGACATAAACTAAAAATAAACAAAAGTTGTTTTTTTTAAAAAGAAATTGCTCAGGGGAGTGAAGCAGAGAAAGCTTATGTCCTTGCAGCCTGACTTCAATATAGTAGCTACTAGGAGAGCTCTGAAGGTCAGAGGAGTTGGACTTTAGACTGGTGTCCTAGTATCACCTCCTCCTTAATGGCAACAACCTAGACTCACTGAGAGAAGGAAGCTGCAAGGCTCTCCAAGGATTCCAGCAAAAGCTATGTCATGCCTAAGAAAACTTGGTTTGGCCTCACAAAGGGACCATCCAAGACTTCAGTGAGTACTTCACCTTTTCAGCTCACTTTTCCCTGGACACTGTGTTCTTTTTAAGAGAGAGTATCATTGACTTTCCCGGGGAATGTTTTATGCCAATTTTGCTTACTATAACACCTTGGTAACTACCTGTTTCTAAAAGCTAAATTTGACCTACTCATTAATATCAATTGATAATCATTTGGTAAACACACCAGTAGAGGCTAGAGCTAAAACATTAGAAAATCAACTCCCACTCCATGGCACCCTCTAAAACCCTAAAGGTTGAACTAACAGCCATTTTCTGGGGATGGAACCTGCCAGTGTGATTGAGTATTTAGGAGAGTGAGCCCAGATCATGTAAGATACCTAATACCTGTGGGATCATATGTATATGTAGGAATATATATGTGTATATATGCATGTTTCTATGTGTACATGTGTATTTATACATACACAATACACATATATATGTATATGTGAATATGATATTATTTGATATAATGTAATGCAATACAATACAATATAATATAATATAATATAATATAATATAATATAATATAACATAACATAACATAACATAACAATAAATTATATAACCTTTCTGTTATTCAAGGTCTTCATCTATAAAATGAGCAATTTGAAATGAATGCCCACTGAAGCACGTCTCAGCTCTAAATTTATGATCTTATGAATTTGTTACTCTTGCTACAATGGGGAAACATGGAAATAGAATTACAGAATTTCAGAATGGAAAGTGTTTCAGGGTCCATAAAACTGAATCTATACCTCAGAAGAATTCCCACACCATATTTTAATAAGTGGTCATTCAGAATTTGTTTGGAGACTTCCAAAGAGGGGAAATTTATTGCCTCCCAAATAATTGTCTTTCGATTTTGTTGTTGTTAAGTCATTTTTTGGTTGTGTTTGACTACCTGTATCCCCATTTGGAGTTTTTTTGGTAGAGATACTGAAGTCATTTGCCATTTCCTTCTCTAGGTTTTGCTTTTGGACAGCTCTCTTTGTCAGGAAATTATTCTTGACATTATGGCTAAGTTGTCCGTGGTTCTGTACTCTAGGAAACAACAGAAAAAGTATAGTATCTTCTCTTGCCATTGTGTTAAACCTGAGCCTTTTCTTCTACAGGTCAAACAAATTTTTGTCCTTTAACTGACATTTATGTTGTATGAGCTTGAAGTGGGCAGGAACTAGTTAAGTAGAAACTTCATGGACTTAAGAATGAAATAGCCAGGAAATAGTTAAGTGATACTTTGTGAAATTAGAAATCAGCAAGTTAGAAGACAGTGAACCTGCCTATGGGCCAGGCTGGGGTGTGGGAACCAAGCTAGGTATTCATTTTTCTTCTCCTACGTGCTCAGGTCATCATGCCCCATACCCCTCTCTCCTTACCCCACAATCCCCTCCCTAAAAATGCCCCTATTGTTCATTCTTCTTCATGTTCTGTCATTATGCCCTATAATCACAAACTCCCTTACTTCAG
This sequence comes from Pseudocheirus occidentalis, assembly GCA_028646575.1. Classification (NCBI taxonomy): domain Eukaryota; kingdom Metazoa; phylum Chordata; class Mammalia; order Diprotodontia; family Pseudocheiridae; genus Pseudocheirus; species Pseudocheirus occidentalis. The sequence goes on along the minus strand of JAQQSW010011706.1, from coordinate 7,616 downwards.
CAACTTATCAATTAGTTTTGGTTACAGATTGTTTCTGGATACCAATTTAGTTTTAGTTACTGATTATGTTTGGATATTAATTAGCTTAGTTACTGAGATGTTGTTAGAAACCCAAAATAGTATAAAAGACTCTGCATTTCTGGATCAGGCTGCTGCTCCCTTCAGATTGTCGTGGGACAGCCTCCAGCTGGCTAAATTAATTTCTATTAAAGCTCCTTAAACTTTTGATTGGACTCTGTGGTCACTTTGCTTGATTGGACTCTGTGGTCACTTCCTTTGCCCATAACAAGCTCATAGCCCTTTACCACCCTGACTGCCCTCCTCTTAAGACTGTTCAACTCATCTATGCCCTTCCTAAAATGTGGAGCACAGTACTCCAGAAACAGCCTGATCAGGACCTAGGACAGCAGGATTATCACTTTCTGATTCTTGGATACTGTGTTTTCCCTAATGCAGCTCATTCTTCCTCCTCCCTGATTCTGCTGGCTTAAAAGCCATTCTTAATGGGAATTGAATTTCATGTGAAAGTACAAGTCTGAGTATTTTGCTTTTAGATAGATATTTTTTATCCATTAGATGCTCTGCCCTAGGGTTCATAAGATATTAAGCTTAGAACTAAAGGACATCTCAGAGGTGATCTAATCAAAACATAGCATTTTGTAACTGTCTGGAAACAGAAGCAAAATGATTTACCCAAAGTCACACAATAAGAGGCAGAGGGATGATTCAAACCCAGGTCCTCTGATTTCAAATCTAGTTCTTTACACACACACACACACACACACACACACACACACACACACACACAGACCTGTGGGTCAGAGTAGACCCAAGAAGATGAGCTTCAGGCCAGTAAAGACTATACGTCCTCAGTAGCCTAGGAATAGGGCAGCCAAGCGGCACCATAGTGCACAGAGGTCTGGGACCTGGAGGCAGGAAGGCGTCTTATAAGCTCAAATCCATGCTCAAACACTTATTAGCTATAAATTACCCCATCCTGTTTGTCTCAGTTTCCTCAACTGTAAAATGAGCAGGAGAAGGAAATGGCAAATCACTCCAGTATCTTTGGCATGAAAACCCCAAATGGGGTCATAAAGAGCCAGACAGGACCGAAAATGACTGAACACCAAAGCCTAGGACCAAGATAAAAATACCTTACCAATCAGTACATTTCAAGATATAGATAGGGGCCAGGAAAAGCTATTTACTAATTTACCCACTTGACATTTATTAAGTACATTTGGCTTGTAAATCCCTATGATAAATCCTGAGACACAAAATTGAGAGACAATACAATTATTTTCTTAGAATAAATTGCACTGATGTTTGAATTTTGACATTCCCTAAAGTTCCATATGAAACCCTCTCTTTCTAGTGTCATTCTTTTTTATTTCAGAATCTATTTATTTATTTTTAGTTTTCAACATTCATTTGTACAAGCTTTTGATAGCCAAATTTTCTCCCCATCACTCCCCTGTTCCCCACCCCAAGATGGCAAGCATAGTGATTACTCCTTCTCCCATTCTGTTCTCTCATATATCCCCCCATCCCTTCACTTACTCCCTTACCCCTTACTTTCTTGTAGGCCAAGATGGATTTCTATACCCCATTGCCTGTATATCTTATTTCTCATTTGCATGTAACAACAATTTTTAAACATTTGTTTTTAAAACTTTGAGTTCCAGATTCTTTCCCTTCTTCCCTCCTCACCCATCCCCCCTGGGAAGACAAGCAATTCATTATAGGTTATACTTGTGTAGTTATGCGAAACATTTTCATAGTAGTCATGTTGCAAAAGACTAACTTTATTTCCCTCCATCCTATACCACTCCCCATTTGTTCTATTTTCTCCTTTGACCCTGTCCTTTTTCAAAAGTGTTTGTTTCTGACTACCCTCTCCCCCAATCTGCCCTCCCTTCTATCATTCCTCCTCTTATCCCCTTACCCCTGATATCTTGTAGGATAAGATATGTGTGTATGTTATTCCCTCTTTAAGCCAAATCTAATGAGAGTAAGGTTAGAGTCATTCTTTATAATAAAATTTGTATAAGAAGATAGAAATCATCAAAATTGATCAAAATTTTAAAAATATCCAAGTCATGTATATATGTGTATATAGATACACCCACATATACGTATGCAAATATATACTCATAGATACACATGTCCATAATCCACATATATATATATACACACATATATATACACACACATATATACATATGTATGTGTGTATATATGTGTGCATACATGCATGGATGTATATATTAAAAATATTTTCCACTTGTGGATCCCCCATCTCTGCACATACTACCCTTGACTTTCTGAAGCTTATACTCTGAGGGCAGAGCTAGTCACCTACACAGGCTTAGAACCTCATATGACGTGTGGCCTTTATCAAATTGCTCTTTGAGGTTTGGAATGGGGGTGATATTCACCAATGGGAAGAGTAGGGAGATTTCCTGGATGCAGTAGTTTTGACCTGAGCTTTAAAGGATGGGTAGTCATTTAACAGGCAAAAAAGAGTTCAGACACGAGCATATGTCCGTAGAGTTGTTCAGGGAATAATTTTTCAGGTTGGCCAATGATGATAATAATTAATAGTGATAATAATATTTATCTGTCACTTTAAGGTTTGAAAAACATTTTGCATATCTTATCTCATATGATCCACACAATAGCTATTCAAATACCCCCAATTTACAGATGAGGAAATTGAGGAGATTGAATGACTTGCTCAGGGTTACACTCATAAATGTCTCAAGCAGGATTTGAATTCAGATCTTCTTGATTCTAAGCCTAGTGCTCTATCCAGTGGGACATATTTGCTTTCTAGAGCAGGGAGTGCTTGGGGGTGGGAAAGAGTATGAGAAGAATGAATACATGGCATCAAACCATGAAGGGTCTTAATTGATAGACAAAGTAGGCCAAACATCCTTGTCAGTCCCTAGGGATCCATTGAAGGTTTTTGAGGAGATGAATTAGAGGCACAAGCTTATTAATTAAAAAAAGTAAAATCTGGCAGCAAGATGAGGATGGATTTGATAAAAAGGAGAGAGTAGAGGGAAAAAGATACAAAAGGAGGTTGTGCCAATATTCCAGGAAACTAGAGCTCAGGACCTGAACAAGCCCTCTGCCATGAGAAGACCTGTGTTCAAATCCCATCTGGTCACTTATTATGCTTGTGTCCTTGGGAAAGTCACTTAACCCCACTGGATCTCAATTTCCTCATAAAAGAGGGAGGCATGGATGAGCTAGAATCCTCTGAGGTCCCTTCCAGCTTTAGTGCTTAATCTTTTTGTTATTGTTCAATTGTTTCAGTCATGTCTGACTCTTTATGACCCAATGTGGGTTTTCTTGGCAACCATACTAAAGTAGGTTGCCATTTCCTTCTTCAGTTCATTTTTGCAGATGAGGAAACTGAGGCAAATAGGGTGAAGTGACTTGCTCAAAGGTCACACATATAGGAAGTGTTTGAGACCACATTCAAAATCAGAAAGATGAATCTTCCTGCCTCTAAGTCCAATGCCCTATCCACCCTAACTGTTTGATCTTTAAGAAGGTGGGAATAGAGAGAAAAGGAGAAAAACACATGATGCTTTAGAAGTAGAATGGTCTGACAAGACTAGAGATGTAATTGACTAATTACAGAGATGAGAGATAGAAAAGAGTTAGAGATCATGAAATCATAGATCTAGGAGTCTTAGAGGTTATCCACCTGAGCTACCCTCTTTTTACAGATAAAGAAACTGAGGCACAGGGGGGTTAACTGTATTCAGGAAGATCTAAGTTAGAACACTTGCTCCTATTCTTTCTAGTGGAGGGACCCTGGGAAAGTTGCATAACCTCTCTCAGGCTCACTTTCCTCATCTGAAAAATGGGAAGAATAAAAACACCTCTTTTATACGGTTGTTTCAAAGATCACTTTATGGAATTTAAAAGACCACGTGTTTCCTATCATCATAGTGACTTAGGTTGCTTGATTTGGGTCTGGAAGTTGCCATGGGGCTCATGTCTAGCTCACTCATTGTACATGTGAAGAAAATGATCAATAGAAACTGACCTTTACAATGTCCCAGAAAAAAATGAACAGCAGAGTTCCAAATATTCTTTCCTTGATCTCATGCTGTCTTCCACTTAAAGGATACTGTTGACTCCCCCCAGCCTTTGCCAAGCAAATAGTGTCCAAAGGGCAGTCTGTGCCCTGTTACTCCCCTCTAGGAGAGTTAGCCACATAGATAAAGGGTTGAGACAAGGTTGAAGGGGGCTCCCTCATTCCACATCACCAGAAAAGAGGTGGTGAATTCAGAGAAGACTTTAGCCCTGTCCTCAGGGAACTGGCAATCTGGTAAAGGAGATAAGAGATGTACAAATATATAAACCTCTGTAACAGAGAGAAAATGTGTTAAAGGCTAAAGGAAGCCAGACAAATGAGGTTCTCAAGAGGTTAGAAAAAGCAATGATTCCCCTTGGAGATGTAGGCAGGTTTCCTAGAGGAGGTAAGGTTGACTCTGAGCCTTGGAGAGGAGGCATTCCAGACATGGGGAAAGGAGGAGAAGACTTCTGATTTCAGTTAGCCATCCCTTTAAGAGATTTGGGAATCTTGCTTCTGAGGGGGGGGGTATGATAGTAGGATGGCCAACGATCAGTGGTAGAGATAATGGCTTGGTTGGAGGCCTATTGACAAAAGCCACCTGCAAAGGGAAAAACCAAAAGGAAAAAACGATAACAATAAACCAAAACAAAACAAAACCCACTGCATGCAGGGTCAGAAAACCTGGGCCTAGCTCTGACACTGGACAAATCACATTAATTCTCTGATCCTCAGATTTCTCATCATAGAAGGATGACTGAGTCTTCTGTCCAAGATTAGCAAGGGCCCAGAGTCCAAGTCTCACTTGCTGCCTCTTGGCAACCACTAGACCCCTCCTCCTCCTCTAATCTAGAAGAGGAGAATTCTATCAACACCAGGGTAGAGTACAATAAAACCCGCTCTTCCCTCTCTCAGAATCCTGGTCATTGATTTTAAGTTCAAGTCTTCCTATAAGTCAGAAAATGCCCTGCCCCTGCAACTACGCCCCCTGGTACTTCTCTATCTCCTTTATTCCCATGACCTTGGGCCTCACCCCTCTTTTTTGGCTCTCCTCTTCCGTTGTGCCCTCTGCAATGAGGATCTTGCAAAAAGGACCATTCTGCACCAACAGAATAATACCAACATATAAAATAAATACAAAGTAATTGGGGTCTTGTCTGCCAGGAGTGTCCTGGAACCAATTCTAACTGGCTCAGGAAAGTTGATTATTAAATTTTAAGTGTGAGCATCCACAACTTAGATAATTTTCTTATTTTTAAAACAAGGGAGAAGAGTAAGGATTCCTCATGTTTTTTTGTATCCTGGAGTCCCATAGCAGTCTGGTGAAGCCTAGATACCCCTTCTTAGAACAATGCTTTTAAATTTATAAAATAAAATATGCATAAAATATGAAAGTATTACAATGCAAACCAAAGCTTTATGAAAATAATAATAGAGCTTTTTCATTTATTTGTTTGTTTGTTTGTTTTAACCAAAGGTCATTTATCCATGGACTTTGGGGGATTCCATAGAACCAAGGTTAGTATGAAAATAGAAGTTCCCTTGGGGCCAGCATCCTCTGAGAGCAGCAGGCAAAAGAGCCCCACTTTCACTGGAGCCGCCTTCCTGCCCTTCCCCTCCCCCTTCAACACCTGATCAGTCACTGTGCTGTGCACGTGGGACAGTTCCGGTTTCAGAGAGCCAAAGGAGAGAGCAGCCCTTTCCCATTGGCCGCACCTGGCTTTTCACGTCTTTAATCTTCCCTGATTTCTGAATTTGTTTAACCTTCTTAAATCCATCCTGACAGCGCTGGTAATCTCTATGCGCACCGGTGTTTCCGGGGAACAGCAAGCACACGAGCGCACACATTCACACAAAGATGGGGGGAGATGGGTGAAGGATGAGAGTGGTCCAAACTACTTTCCGCTCATCTCCACGCTACCAAATGACTTCCAGCAAGCTCCTTCCTTTAGTACCTGGCCCCAACAGGTTTCCCCGTCATTTCTTCAGTTCAGTTATCTACATTTTTTCAGGCACATGGAATGTCTGTGAGGGGAAAACAGTAAATTACACTGTCAAATTGGATGGTACGCTGGGAAGTGGCAAGAAGACAAGGGCCATGGCTGCCTCAGATAGTGGTGATGATGCTGGGTTATAAATAAGGAGGCAGGACAGCAGTGGGGGCAATGCATTTAAAATTCTGTCCTTGACATTTATACACAGGCTCTGCATTCTTGGCAGTCAGGGGAAGGCTGGCCACTGATTTATTTCTTTTAGTGCCAAACATTATCTGCTCCTCCATCACACACAGGTACACATATCCCCAGAAAATACCGCTCACATGCATGACGGCCTTGGTGCCTCGGCTGATTCCAAAGGTCTGGGAACATATTGCTAGGCGTATTTCTAGGGGGAAAAAATCTGGTTCAACATCAACAATAATAAAAATAATCCTACAAGGGAGAGAGACTGGCCTTAAGATTTCCCTGGTCCTGATGCCTCCCAAATGAGGGAAATCCTCTCTGAGTCCTTAGCACTTTATTTGTGGTTTTCTAGATTTGCTCAGAGTATTGAGTGGCAATACCAGGGTCATACAGCCAGTATGTATACAAGAGTCTTCTGGCTACAGAATTATATATATATTTACATATATATATATATAATTATTATTATAATTACAGAATCATTCCCCTATGTCTTGCTGCCTTTAAAAAGTACTAGCATTACAATAGAAATTTTAAATTCAGAAATACTGCAGTGCGATGAAAATTGGAATCATAGCTTTAGAAGGGGGAGGGAACTTAGATGAGGAAAATGAATCTCAGAGAGATGACTTAAAATCATGAATCTCATGCTGGAAGCAACATCAGAGACCTCGGAGTATAATCCCTTTCTTTGACAGATGAGAAAACTGAGGCACGGGGAGTTCTAATGCCTTGCTCAAGGTCAAACAGGCAGCAGGATTAGAACAGAAGCAGGATTAGAACCCAGGTTCTTTAATTTCTACTGGCTGCAAGTCTAGGGCACTTGTTTATTGTGCTGGGCTATCTCCTTCCTTGATTCCCCATTTCAGAATCCTTCAAGGCTCTAATCAGCGGTTACTTCTTTCATGAAGCCTTCGTGAAAGCCATGCAGCCATCCACCTGCTCGTCACCCCAGTTCTCAATGCTATCTTCCTCCTCATTCTTCCTTTTATTATACTTATTAGTGGGATACTACCCCTCCCCAATAGAATGTAACCCATTTTAGGGAAGGGGCTAGATTTAATTTTTGTCTTTGCACCCCCAGAACCCAGTGCAGTGTGTGGGATACACACTGATGCCAGCTGAATTGGGATTTTTGAATCTCCAAGGTCCTGCTTAAGATCTCTTCCAACTTTATTTTTTTTTGTTTTTTTAAATTTTTTTAAACTTTATTTTTATTTGTTTTCTTGTTTACATTATTAATTTTCATTACATTTTTGAATTACATATTTTCTCCCCATCTTGCCCCTGCCCCACCCCTAAAACAGCAATCCCACTGTAAAGCCTCTCCCCTGCTCTGC
>JAQQSW010011704.1:0-12693 GCA_028646575.1 Pseudocheirus occidentalis | reverse complement strand
TGTATATGTGTGTGTGTGCATGTATAAACACAAATATATATTCCATTCAACTCTCCTCATACTGTGAAAAGTCTTATGAGTTACAATTATCATTTTTCCATGTAGGAATGTAAATAGTTCAACTTTAATAAGTTCTTTATGATTTCTTTTTCCTGTTTACCTTCTCATGCTTCTCTTGCTTCTTATATTTGAAAGTCTAGTTTCTGTTCAGTTCTGTATTTTTTTTAATCAAAATTCTTGAAAAGCCTCTTTTTCATTGAATAACCATATTTTCCCCCATTATACTCAGTTTTGCTGGGTAGGTGATTCTTGGTTTTAGTCCTAGTTCCTTTGACCTCTGAAATATCGTATTCCAATCCCTTTGATCCCTTAATGTAGAAGCTGCTAGGTCTCGTGTCATCCTAATTGTTTTTCCACAATACTCAAATTGTTTCTTCATGACTGCTTGCAGTATTTTCTCCTTGACCTGAGAACTCTGGAATTTGGTTATAATATTTCCAGGAGTTTTCTTTTTGGGATATTTTTCAAGGGATACTAGGCGAATTCTTTCAATTTCTATTTTGCCCTCTCTTTTTTTGGGAAAAATCTTGAGAGCTTGGAATTTTCTGACCTCTACCATCTTCCCAGAATCCTCTCTCATCAGCAGTTATTTATGCTGAATCTGGGTCATCTGTAGTAAAAGTGACTAAGAGATCATAAGCCCCTTGCATAAAACTTATTCTAAGATTTTAGTTGATATGGAGACTTTCCCTGAACTGCCACCCACTCAGTATTCCCTGATCTATTTGTCCAAACTTCCTCCTTCTTGACAACTAAAAAAAATCTTTGCCTTCTTAGAGGCCTTTGTAAAAGACCTGCCTCCTTCTTCCACAGAGACTAAATAAGGACTCTCCATTCACATCCAGTGTCTCAGATTTCAGAAAGCAACTGGGCCTATAAAAAGAACAGTTATTATTAAGTGGTCTAGTTTTCTCACCAACAGAAACATCAGTCAGTGACCAATTACCAGCAACAAGAAGGTAAGCCAAAATGCCATAAGGATGATGATGCCTCATCATACCTATTGTCTTTCTTAAAACACAGATAACTCAGTTATTTTGACAGGAAGCAATCCCATCTCCTAGGAGTAGTTTTCTCAATTTTAATAAAATTTATCTTTTATTTAAATAGGATTTGCTTTAAATTGAACTTTTGGGGCCCTCTGTATTGCAAGTGTCCAAATACATTTATTGCTAGTTGTGTGTTTTCAGGGTGCATCTCTGTAGTATATCTTCCTCTGTGTACCAGAGGTTCAGAGCATGGACATTTGACCATTGTTGACAAATGCATCAGATGAAAAGTAGAACAACAAAGACAAACAAAAAAAAAACAAATCTGGAGGAAACATTGGAAAACATTCCCTGATCTTCTATAGTGTCTCAATTATTCTTTCTTATCCAAATAGAGAATCTCAGTATTCATTCAAGCAGTAGGCCCCAGCTGTCTATTTCTTGGACCTTGCATTGTTAGCTTCTTTTCAGTGGCCCTGTTCCAAATTTACATCATCTAATTGTCTTTTTAGTCTTTAACAGCCCTTGAGAAGTCTCCATTTGTTATTATAAATTGAATATTCACATTAGTACACATTTATTGAGCACATATGAAATACAAGACATTATTATAAAATACTTGATATTTACAGAGCACTGAACTAGGTTTTGAAAGATAAAAAGTTAACATGAGGTATGGTTCTTCTTACAGAGTTAAAGTTATAATAAATGGATATGATATATATATATATACATGAAAATTTCTGTTTCATCAATAATTTCATTCATCAATAATTTCATTGCCTATGTGAATATCTTGCAAGACTCTGTCCAGGACATTCTTCTCTTAATACTCTCTATATTTTCTCTTTTAGTATTTTCATAAGCTTTCATAGTTCTAATGGTCATCTCCAAACAGATGACTCCAAGATTTTTACAGTTGCCACTAATCGTTTTTCTCCCTCAATTCCAATCCCACTTAGCTAGTTGTCTGATACACATTTTCTGAATTATCAAAGTTATCTTTGATTCTTCTCTTTCCCTTGCTCCCTTTGTGCTAGATTTTATTGATTTTACCTCTGTGCCCTGTCTCTTATCCATAACTCTTCAGTTGTAATTTGACAAATGTATTTATAACCTCTTGAATTATGCACAGAAAAAGTAGGATTCTCTTTAGATGGTGATATAGTAAAGGTGGTCCTATTCTAAAATGATTCTAAAATGGCTGTGTTATACCCAACAGTGCTCCAAAGGCCTCGTTGGTGCTATCTATAGTCAGTCAAAAATATTATTTTAGCTATCCTGTAGAGGAAGAAAGCATATGAATGGAAAAGGCTAATTACTTGCCAAATTTAGACAATTTGCATAAAAAGCTTATTCAGTTAGTCATTTATTACATTTAGTATATCTAGAACCACTCTTACATATCTTTAAATAGTTAAGACTTTTTTGGCAATGGCATAAAAGATGGAGTGGAGGAAGGAAGAACTATTATAAAATGAGGACCTCTACTAGAATGGTAGCAGGAGAAAAGAGGGATCGGGGAATGCAAGATATATTGGGGAACTGGATAAGATTCACTAGTAACTGCATAATAGAAGAGTCTGTAGGGGAAAGGATCAAAGAGAAGACAGATCTTCAGAATAGGATCCTAGATGAAAGTAATGCTAAAATCAAAAGTGATGTTTGCAAGGTCAGTCATGTTCCTTTTATAACAATTCGTCCTAACTAGTTGTTGCTTGATATCAACAGATTACCAAGTATTTATCTGTGTTGATGCCATTAATAAAAGGGGTCCTCTTTCCATAACCAGACAATAGTGAAATAAGGGTTTTACTTTATATATCTACTTTTATGAGCTATCTAAATTCAGAAAAGAAAATGGATGATTGTCACTTGCCAGATTTGTTAGTTGGTTGTTGTCTTTATTTCTAGAAGAGGATCAAAATGATATCATGGTGTCAAGGTATGGTATGTCTGACTATGGCTGATCAGACCAAAACAAGCTTCAAAGGCTTTACCACAGGTGAGACAAATGTAGTCTACATCAGCGGTTCTCAGCCTGTGGGTTATGTTCAATTTAAATACATCCTGCATATCATATGTTTCATAACAGTAGAATAATTACACTTATAAAGTATGGTTGGGGGTCACCACAACATGAGGAATTGTATTAAAGGATCATGGCATTAGGAAGGTTGAGAACCACTGGTCTACATGAATATTAGGAAAATTTCTCTAAATTTGCATATTTCATGTTTCTTTAAAAAAATGGTATCGGTAGCTTTGATGTCTGACCAAACTCTAAATGCTCCAAAGCATCTGCTTCAGCTGCCTTCATGGTCATGTTCGCATTTACCCATTCTGCTAGGGAAGTCTTCATGTGCTTAGGATAGACACCCCCTTAATTCACCATTGGGTTTTGAGGTCTATTGGTTATCTTCAACCTGCTTTAACTTGTCTATAGAAATGGTTTACTGGTGTGTGGCTTGCACATTCAAAGTGTAAACAGAGTCATGATGGTATAATGGAAATGTAATTCTAAAATAAACATTGGAAGAACAATATTCTGTTTCCAATTCTGCAACCAAATTGCTCACCAACTTCACCAAGACCCCTTTTCTCTATATGTAAAATGAAGGGACATCTAGGTGACAAGGTAGATCAAGTATTGGGCCTAAAGTCAGGAAGATTCATCTATCTGCGTTTAAATCTGGCCTCAGACACTTAGCAGTGTGATGTTAAGCAAGTCATTTAATCCTGTTAGCTTCAGTTTCCTCATCTATAAAATGAGCTGGAAAAGGAAATGGCAAACCACTCTAGTATCTTTGCTGAGGAAACCCCAAATGGGGTCATGGAAAATTAGAAATGGCTAAAATAAAATGACTAAAAAAAAAAAGTAAAGAGAATATACTTTCTCTAGTTCCAGGTCTTTTTCAGCTCTAAGAAATGTGCTGTATATTTTCAATCAACATTTTTTAGGTACCTACTAATATACAAGGCACTGTGGAAAGTGTTGCGAAGACAAAGATAAAATAATCTGTGCCCACAAGAGTTGATATGCTGCTAGGAATATGTGACATACATATAAGTAACCAGGGAAGCATACAAATTAATGTACTATAGTACCAGTGAGACACTGATGTTATTAAATGGGGACATGAAGAAAGGCCTCAGAAGGTATTAGCTGATCTACTATATGTTTGGAAGGGTAATATGGATTTTAACATGTGGAGTTGAGAAGGAGGTATGTTGCTACAACAGACATGTCTTTTGGAAAGGTGACTGCTGAAATATTCTGTGAGGAGTGATGCAAGAAAGAGTCATTAGGCCACTTTTACTAAAACTGTGAATAAGGAAGTAAAATGGAAAATAAAATGTTGCGTGCATCAGAAATATTAAAAATTTTAAATACCAGGGTAAGAAGTTTGTAATAAATTTGAGAAGTACGGACTCTTTGAAGATGTTTTAGCAAAGGGTAGAAACATAGTTAAATCTATTTAAAAACATCACTTTTACGCTTTTATTAAAAGTGGAATGGAGAGGAAGTTTCTAGAGAAAGGGAGACCAGTTAGGAAATTCTTGCTCCGGTGTAGGTAAGATGTGATGAGAATCTAAAATCCCATGGTTGAAGAGGAGATGAATGTGAGAGGTATCATAGAAGTAAGAAGAAAAGACTTCACAACTGACTGAGCCTGGAGTTTTATGAAAATAAAATATCGAGGATGACTACAAGGTGGTAATCATGGCTGATTAATATCAAATAAGCAATTGGGGTGTATATATTGTCTGATATGTGCCTATGGAAAACTTCAGTGGACGTATCCAATAGGGTAATGCAAAGTAGGAAAAATGCTTGGTTCTAATGTTGTAGGACCTGATATGAATATTTCACTGTTCTTCTTGAATAATGAAGCAATAATCAAATTTCTTTAATACCTTAGACAAGATTTTTATTTTATATTATTATTTCTTTGTTTATAACATTCATTTAAAAATGAGGTATATGTTCTCCTCCTCCCGTCCCCTGACCCCCAACTGCTGAGAAGGCAAATGTGATGTCAGTTATATGTGTGAAGTCATAAAAACATGTTTACATATTAGTCATATTTCAAAAAAATCAAGAAACATAAAATAAAAATGTATACTTCAGTTTGTACTTAGTTCATATGTTCTCTATCTGATGGTGGATAGCATTTTCATCATGGGCTCTTCTGAATTTTCTGAGATCATTGAAATTATTAGAGTAACTAATGCTTTCACAGTTGAACATCATTATAATGTTGTTACTCTATAAAATATTTTCCTGGTTCTGCTCACATAATTTTGCATAAGTTCATATAGGACTTTCTATCCCCCCTCCGTTATTTCTTATAGCACAATAACATTCTATCACAAGCATATATAGTCATTTGTACAGCCATTCCCCAAATTGATGGGTATCCACTCAGCTTCCATTTTTCCCACCTCAAGAAGAACAAGAATAAATGCTCTTCCCACCCACTGCATCACTGTTCAGGTCTTTTACCTTTTTCTTTTATGTATTTGAAATACAGACCTAGTAGGAATATTGTTAATACTCTGGCATGTTAGCCAATCTGATGGGTGTGAAGTGATAGCTCAGATTTGTTTTAAAGTGTATTTTTCTAAATCAAGAGTGATTTAGAGTTTTTTTATGTGACTATTGATAGATTTGCTTTCTCCTCCTGAAAATTGACTATTCATATTATTTTACCATTTATCAATAAGAGAATGACAATTATTTTTACAGATCTGGCTCAGCTCTCTACATATTTGAAAAATGAAGTCTTTATTACAGAAACTTGATGTAAAATTTCTTCCCCTGCCCCTGTTTCATGTTTTTCATCTAATTTTGGCTACTTTAGTTTTTCTCTGCAAAAATATTTTGATGTAATCAAAATTATCTATTTTATTTCTATTTATATCAAATTTATATTAAAGTATATAATATTATTATATAATATATAATCATACATAATATAAATATATAAATAATATTATATATACATAGGTAGATAGATATATAGATAGAAATAAAATATCTATTTTACTTCCCATGATCCTCTGTATCTCTTGTTTGGTCATAAATTCTCTCTCTTTTTCTCTCTCTTATCCATAAGTCTGATGGGTAGATTTTTCCATGTTCTACTAATTTGCTTATGGTATCACCTTTTATGCCTAATTTATGTTCAAGTTTGACTTTATTTTGGTATATATAGACTATGCCTACTTTCTGCAATATTGCTTTTCAGATTTTTGAGCAATTTTTGTCAGATAAATTGCCCCCAAACCTTAGGTCTTTAACTCTCAAACACTAGATTGCTATGATCATTTACTACTGCATATAGTGTAACTAATCAGTTCCCCCAATTCACCACGCTGTTTTGTAGCCAGTAGCAAGTTATTTTTGTGACAGCATCTTTGTAATATAATTTGGAATCAGTTACTGCTAGAACTCCTTCATTCACATTTTTTCATTGATTCCCTTAATATTCTTGACCTTTTGTTTTTCTACATGAATTTTTTTCTTAGTTCTATAAAATAATTCTTTGGTAGTTGATGTGGTGAGGCATAGAATATGTAAACTAATTTAGGTAGAATTATCATTTTTATTATATTGGCTCAGGCTGTGTATGAGCAATTAATAAATATCCAATTGTTTCGATCTGTATTTGGGTCGAAAAAGTTAATGGGATTTGGATTTATCTTGTCAGGTAAACTTCCAAGTATTTTATATTGTCCGCAATTATTTTAAATGGAATTTCTCTTTTTATCTTTTCTTCCTAGGTTTTATGGTAATTTATAAATATGTTGATGATGCAAGTGGGTCTTGCAGCTTTTCTAAAGTTTTTAATTATTTAGACTACTTTTTTCATCAGTTGTCTAGTATTATCTAAGTACACCATCATACCTTCTGCACAGATTGGTAGTTTTCTTTATTTATGGTTTATTCTTATTTATTTATTTATTTTTCTTGTATTATTGCTGTTACTGTGATTTCTAGTGCCATATAAAATAATCATGTTGATAATGGACAAATCTCCACCAAAAATAATGCTAACTCACAGTTTTAGACAGATATAACTTAGCATTTTACAAATGCCTCTGTTTCCCCCTATGTTCTCAAGTATTTCTGTATGGATGTATGCTGTATTTTAAAAAGTTTTTCTGCTCCAAACATACATATTCACATACATAATATTTTATGTATATATGTATATGTATACATACATATAAATATTAACATGCTTTTGTGGATTTTGTTATTGATGTAGTCAATTATGGTCACATTTTTTCCTAATATTGAACCAGCCTTGCATTTCTAATATCACTGTGCCATCGTGTATGATCTTTGTCATATATCGTTTTAATCTCCTTGTTATCATTTTATTTAAAATTTTCACATCATAATTTTTAGGGAAATTTGTCTATACTTTTCTTTCTCCCTTTTTGGCCTCTGGTTTAGGTATCATAAACATATTTTGTGTCATAGAAGGAATTTGGTAGGATTCCTTCTTTATTATTTCAATTAATTTATATAATATTGGAATTAATAGTTCTTAAAATATTTTGAGGACAGCTATATGGCACAAGGGATTGAGTGCTCAATCTGGATTCAGGAAAACTCTTCATAAGTTCAAAACTGCTCTCAGATGCTGTGTGTGACTCTGGGCAAGTCACTTACCCTGTTTGCCTCAGTTCCTCATCTATAAAATGATCTGGAGGAAAAAAAATAACAAACCATTTCAATATGTTCAACAACAGCAACAGTAACCCAGATGGGTCAGGAAGAGTCTGACACAACTGAAAAATGACTTAACAAGAAAAAAATGCCTTGTAAAATTAACTTGTAAATACATCTTATCATGGAGTTTTTTTTTCATATAGAGCTCATTATTTATTTTCTTTTTTTTTTTCCTAAGAAGGGTTCTTTTAAGTATTCTATTTCCTCTTCTGTTAATTTGGGATGTTTTTTCCTAAATAGTCAAAAATTTCTGTTTGTCAGTTTTATTGCATATAATTGGACAAAATAACTCCTAATAATTGCTTTAATTTCATCTGCATTGATGGTGTGTTCACTATTTTTTATCATTGGTACTAGTAATTTGGTTTTTTCTTTGTTAATTAAATTAACCATTTTTTTCATGAAACTAACTCATAGTAATTAGTTCTGTTTTTTTCAATTTCCAAGTTTATTAATCTCTTTTAAAATATTTATAATTTTCAGTTTTGTGGTTAATTGAGGATTTCAAATTTGTTTTCCTAGGATGTTTTTTTCCTATGAGGTGGTATGTCTAATTCATTCATTTACTTAAAAAAAAATACAAGCATTTAGAAGTATAAATTTTCCCCTGAGTATAGGATTGGCTACATGCCATGAATTTTGGCATATAATTTCATTCTTGTTGTTGTCTTTAATTAAATGATTGACTGTTTCTATGATTTAGTTCTTTGATCCACTACTTTTTGGGGGATTAGATTACTTAGCTTAAAATTATTTCTTTAAAAATAATTTGATTTATTTCTATATTTCCAAATTACATGTAAAAATTTTAACATTTTGTGAAATTTTGAGTTCCAAATTATCTTCTCCCATCCCTCCCCTCCCCTGACCTTGAAATGATGAACAATCCACTATCTATTATACATGTGTGGTCACGCAAAACAAATTTCCATATTAATCATGTTGCAAAGGAAAGTACAAACAAAATCAACTTTTAAAATTATGCATCGGCAAAATTAGTCGGGTGGAAAAATTTAAAAAAATACATTAAAGACCTCTTTACAGAGTACAATAATCCAAATGGAAAAGGAGATACAAAAATTCAATGAAGAAAATAATTTCTTAAAATTATAATTGGTCAGTAAAACATTAAGAAGCAATAAATAATCCCAATAATCGGAAAAAATCAAATAAAATTTGATATATCTCATTTGGGGAAAAAGAGACCTGAAAAATTGATTAACAGAAAATTTAAGAAGTATTGAACAATGCAGAAGTCATGATAAAAAAAAAAAGATCCCAAACACCATAGTTTAAGATTATCAAGGAAAACTACTCTGATATCCTAGGACTAGAAGGTAAAATAAAAATTCATATAATCTACTGATCACTTTCTAAAAGAGATCCCAAAATGAAAACTCCCAGGAATATTATGGCCAAATTCCAGAGCTCCCTGCCTAAGGGGGAAAAATACTGCAAGCAGACAGAAAAAAAAAAAAAAAACATTTCAAGTATCATGGAGCCACAGTTTAGATAACAAAATATTTGACCTCTACTTTATTAAAGGATAAGAAAGTTTAGGATATGATATTCCAGGTGGCAAATGAACTAGGTTAACTATGAAGAATCATTTGCTCATCATAACTGTTTTCCTAATGGATATAATCTTTAAGGGGAAAAATATGGATATTTAATAAAATAGAGGACTTCAGAGCACAAGGCTTCCTAAAGTTTTTTCGCTCATGGCCCCTTTTTGCTTGTCAAGAAATTTTTACATGACACCTAGTACATAGGTATCTAAAACAGGTATGCAAATCAAACATTTACTGATAATAAATCATAAAGAAATTTTTTAAAATAATCCTTTGGTATTCATATAAACTTACTATTTAATAAAGATGAAAGCAAATTTGCATACTGAGGTGGATGTCCTTATTTTTACATAAATAATTAAGTCTTGGTGGAATATTTGATAATACAGAACTTAGAGTATCTTCAAAAGTTTTCAAAGTTGATTGATGTTTTGACTTTATAATCATCAATGCTGAGAATGCCACTTTGCGTAAATAGAGAGTTCAATATGGGAGAAACATGTTTAGAGCCGTTTAAGAAATTGTTGAAAATTTTTTCCTAATCCCAAGTCAAAATTCATATAACAGTTTTTTAGAAAATTTAACTTTAAAACCAGTATCTCTTGATAACCTGGCAAGTTCTTGTACTTTTAATGACAGATGTCTGAGGTTTTGTTTTTTGTAATTTCAATTGATTTTGGTTTATGAACCCAACTTAGTTTTCTAGAATCAAAATTTGAAGGGAAGTATTTCAAGAACTCTTACAATTAAATATTTGCAAAGGTTATTTTCATTTATAAAATAATCTGTATCTATAAATATTTCTAAAGAATCTTTTCCACCCTATACTTCCATATGTTAACTTTTTTTAGTTAAACTTTCAATTTTATCTTTTAACATAAATGTTACAGTTTTTTTCCCTTGAAGTAGCACGTTTAAATCACTGAATTTTTCAAAAATATCTAACGAATAACAAAGTTTTGAAAACCACATCACTAATGTAATGCCATGTATGAGCAGCTTTCCAGAAGAATGGCTGCTGTGAACAGCTTTTAAGGTTCTGAATACACAGTATAGTGAACGCTCCATTTATTCCATAACAAATCAAAGGAAAACATTCACAGAAAATCAAGGTACAACATTCACAATATTCACAATATAATATTCACAACAGCTTATCATTAAAATGGCCACATGATTTTCACCAAAGTGGTCACAATAGTTTTCAACAAAGAACAATCATCTGTTATCCTTAAGGAGGTTTGCCTCCTTATTCAGTCCTTCAGTTATCTCAGAGTACAATAATCAGGCTTGCACTCATGGGGCAACTAGGTTAGCTAAATCAGTCACTTATTTAGCAATCAATTACTAAGTATCATTAATCATTAAGTGCAATCTTTAGAAAATACACAACCCTTAACCCCCAGTTCTAGGTCACTAGTAAATCACATTATCATCACAGCATTCAATACCCAAGAAGAGGGTTTTTTCTTCATCTTGACTTGGGGCCAGTTCTAAGATTCCCTGGATCCCCTTCCATTGTCTTAGATTCTACCTGGATTCACCCAACTGGATTCACCTGGGTTCAATGGCAGACAGCTCCCAGTTCCTTGTCCAGCTCTCTGGATCGGTCCTGCTCCACACTGAATTTCACAGGGTCCAGCCCATCTTAAGTCCTTCACAATTTCTGTTCCCAAGAATTCAAGGCTCAACCAAGCCACAAACAGACAGAATATTAGCATCCTGGTCATGCTTCTTCAGTCTTCTGCTTCCTCAGTCTTCTCCTGGGCTCCTCTGTCACCTGTGCTCCTGGCCTCCTGAGCTCCTGGGCTCTCATCCTCCTCTTCAGAAGAACCTTCACCACCACAAGTTCTCAGGAAATTCTTATTGTGCCTCTCTGGGGCTTTTCTTATATATGTACTGTCTTAGCTACTTCCTGTTTTAGCCAACCCCTTCCTGTTATGTCAGGGACCAGTTGATACTTTGTGTTTCTTTCACAGAGGCTTGATTATTTACTAAGGGTTAAGTACCTGCTTATTTGCCAAAACAAAAGGAACTTCAAATCTCATTACTCTTATACCATGAAAAAATATTAACAAAATGGATTTCTGCTCAGTCAAATATATAACAACTTATTCCTTCAGTTTCAATAATTTGTTTAAACTTTGCCCTCTTGGAAGCCATCTTACCTGTCCATGTAGTTAATAAACTTTTATAATCAGACTTCATGTTTTTCCAAAAGTTGAAAACAAATGTCCGTTAAGGCCATGGCATTTAATGAAGTTAATGATTTTGATAGTATCATGAAGCACAGCATCTATTTCTGGTGATAATTTTTTTTGGCTATGTTGCCCCCAAAGTGATATGTTCATTGCCACCAGCTTTTAACTTTTGTTACAAATCCAACATCCTCACCCATCCTTGCTCCACCAAAATTTGTATAGACTCCAATGCAATTTTTGCATAGTAAACCTTCATTTGTGAAAAATGCATTGCCTTTAAGATATGTATCTTCCCCTCTTCTGTAGCCTTCCAGTGGTGACAAATTGCTCATGTATGCTTCATTCATAAGCATATATTGCATAAAGCAACAATGGTTCCATATTAGAAATATCAGTTGTTTCATCTAACTGAATTGTAAACTTTGGGCTTCCCTGAAGCCTGGTAGTATGCTGCTGGAATTGGTCATTACTAATTTCATAAACATTTTAGAAAAATATATCATTTAGTAAAATAATTTTAAAAGTTTTATCCCTGTACATGTTCCCATAAACTATTTCAGACATTTTAATAGAAGCAGGTAGCATGAGATCTCCTATCACGTAGTGCTTTTTAATTTTTGCAATTAAAGGAGAATTTTAGTAAGATTCAAGTAAATACTTTTGTTGACAGTAAAAGCATTTGCATTACATTGTTTTGCTTTATTTGATTATTTTATTTTATTTTTAAAAAATACATTAATTTATTTATTTTCTTGTTTACATCATTCATTTCCACGAGATTTTGAGTTACAAATTTTCTGCCCATCTTTCCCCTACCAACACCTCAAAACAGTTATCCCACTGTATAACTCCTCCCCCAATCTGCTCTCTCCAGTGTCCTCTCCCAGGCCCCTCTGACTTTCCAGTAGGGCAGGATGGATCTCCCTAACCCAATACCTGTAATATCTTAATTCCCAGTTGGATGTAGTTAAAAATAATTATAATAATTATATATGATATTATATCTATTACATGTTTATATATATATATATATAAACATTTTATCATAGAACTTTAATTTCAAGAGTCTTTCCCTTCCTCATCACCCATCCTCACTGGAAGAATAAGCAATTAAATACAGGCTTTAC
>JAQQSW010011703.1:0-12693 GCA_028646575.1 Pseudocheirus occidentalis | reverse complement strand
GAATGGCCCTCAAGTCAGGAGGATCTGAGTTCAAATTTAGCCTCAGACACTTAACACTTACTAGATGTGTGACCGTGGGCAAGTCACTTAACCTCAATTGCCCTGCCTTTCCCCCTCCAAACAAACAAACAAAAAAACTTCAGAAGTCTGATCAGCATAATCACTAATCTTAACTTTAGACTAATGATGAAATATGCCTCTCATCTCTCAGCAGAGACAGGTTAACAGCCCAGAGGTTCTGAATGAAACATACATTTTCAGACATGGATGAAGGGTTAATCTTTTTCATGTGACTATTATGTGTTTAAAGTGAAAGCTCTGTTTGGGGTGGGGGGGAGGGAAGAAGTTAGTAAGAAATGACACTGATGCCCCCCAAAAAATATAAAAGAACATGAATAAAACGTTAAAAAGATATACAAAAATTGAAAGGAAGAACAGATGAGGTTACAGAAACAAACTTCAGGACTGGAGAAATGACAAAGATTAACAAGTAGAGAGATGAGGACTAGAGCTGTGGGATATAGTTTACACTATCAGGCAAAGTTGCTGTTGGTTGCCTTTGGATCTTGGATTTTGCTGCGTAAATGTCTTGCTGTAAAAAGGAAGGATTCAATAGTAAGAGGAAGATGACTGTAGTGTAAAAATATAAGGCATCAATAAAACTTTTTTTTTCAAAGAGAACATTCTAGTGGCTTCCAATTTAACAATTCTTCTTGTTTACTAAGTACTTAACTCAGCTATTTCTACAGATAGCCACAATAGTAGGTAGAGTTGTCAGCATCTTCTGAATTTCAGTACCCAGAGGCAACGCTCTGATTTCTCAGTCCAAGTTACAACTCCCACATTTGAAAAAAGACAGTCTAAAACCTTGTGAGCTTCTTTGGAAAATTAATTAGAAAAGTGCCTCCCAAAAGCCAGGTGGTCCCACATCCACAGAAAGGATGGAGATAGGAAACTGAAAATACAGACAGCCTTAGCCAGGAGAGTCTATCTCAGCTAGAAACCCTAGACTAGAGTTTGATCTAGCGCAGACAAGACCATGTCAGCTGACTCAGGGAACAATATCTGAATGAAAGAATTCAATCAGACTAGGGGGTGGAGGGAGAAAAATGTGTGAAATAATAGAATGCTAGGTTATTCCTTAAGTACTTGCATGGAAGACCAAGATTACTTCTATAAATTGTCATTTTTCTCTCTGTTACTTCAAACAGCTTATGTTTCTCTTTAGAAAAAAAAATCCTTTAAAAAAATCTAAAGAAAACTTATACACTGTGTGCAGCAAGCAGAACAGGCAAGAAGAAGGTGGGGGATGGGATGGGGAACAGCTGGTTTATCGCATGGCCTACTTCTTTCAAGCTTTCAGACTTCAGAGGATTGCTCTACCTCCAGCATTTCCAGACTTGGTGAACAAGTCTATATCTGCCCATCCATAATCATTGTGATTGCAAAGAGTGAAGACGAAGAACCTATTCAGTTCGATGCAAGAAGAATTAATTGCATGTCTACAATGAGTGTGTCATTGTGCTAAGCATGAGGCATCCAAAGATTAAAAAAAAACATGTTTCTTGCATCTAAACTTACACCCTGTGGAGGATGGGGGAGGAGCAGTATGATGTGTACATAGATAAATATTAGAAAAGACTAGGAATGATGACTCTAGAGCCAAACAAAGTGTTAATAGGGAATCTGAGGTTGAGGAAATGCTAACACTGACAGCTGTTCTAAAGACCATTCTGTCTTTGTTTAGTCTTATGAAGACAAACCACTAAATGTCTGCAAAGATTTTATCATACCTTACTTACAGAAGGGTAGATTGATGGAGTTTCACAAAATCATAGAATTTCAGAGTTGGAAGAAACCTTAGCAACCCTTGAATCCGATCCATACCTGAAAAAGAACTTCCTTTTAATAATTTATACAATTGAAGTACTTTACAACTAGTATTTCATTTTGTCCTCACTGTAGATGCTATTATTAGCCCCATTTTGTTGTTGTTAAGTAGTTTTTCAGTTGTGTCCAACTCTTTGTGACCCCATTTGAGATTTTCTTGGAAAAGATACTGGTGTGGTTTGCAATTTCCTTCTCCAGCTCATTTTACAGTTGAGGAAACTGAGGCATATATGGTTAAATGACTGTCCCAGGGTCACTCAGTTAATAAATATCTGAGACCAAATTGGAACTCATGAAGATGATCTGACTCCAGGCTCGAGACTCTACCTACTGCCCCTCCTAGCTGTCACAACAACAACACGAACCTGCAAAATAAGTGCTATAACTACCCCCATTTTACAAATGGGGAAACTGAAGCAGACAGCCGTTAAGGGACTTGTCCAAGGTCACACAGCTAGTATCTGAGGCTGGATTTTTATGCAGGTCCTCCTGATACCAGGTCCAGCACTCTAACCACTGTCGCATGTAGCTGTTTCTACAACATACCCAGCAAGTAATTATTTAGCCTCTGATGGAACACTTCTAAAGAAGGGAAAGCCTGCCACGGTCAAAGCAGTCTGGTTCATTTTCAGATAGCTCTGTTAAGAAATTTTTCCCAATGTCAAATATGCTGCTTTACAACCTCTACCCAATGCTTCAAGTTGTGCACTAAAAGAGCAAATTTAGCCCTTCTTCCATATTAACAGCCTTTTAATCCTTGAAGAAAGCTATCATACCTCCATTGAGTCTTCTCTTCTCCAGACTAAATAGCCCAATTTCCTTCAACTATTCTTTATATGGCATAAATTCAAGGCTCCCCATCAACCTTCTGTTTGTCTTTCTCTGGATATCCTTCATCGTATTAATGCCCTGGGGTCCCCAGAAATGAAGATGCTCTTACACATATGATCTGACGAGGACAAAGTATAGCAGAACTAACAGCGCCTGAGGGTTTCAGGAAGCCAAGCCCCTCTCATTTCAGCCCAAGATCCCATTAGCTTTGGGGCTGTTCTGATATATCATCATCTCACATTGAGCTTGTAGTCTCTTAAATACCTCAAATTTTTTTTTATTTGAATGCCTTGGAGACATCCTTCCCTAAATGTAAAAGTTAACCAATAAACTAATAGCAGGTTAACACAGGAGGATTGCTTTTGTGTCTCTTTGAATTACTTTCTCCTGTTGCTGGGGAAGTGATTTATGGAAAAAGAGGACTATATCTAATGATTCTGGCGCCAACAGTTGCCCTTTCCCCCTCACTTGTGGTTTAAGTGAACTGATTTGCAGTGGAGCTAATGTAAAGGGGAGATAGAATAAAGGGATGATATCTGTATGTTGTGGGATTTGCTTTTCAATTCTTCTCTTCCTTTTTTTGCCTTTGGGATTCAGACTTCCTGGAGAGAAAAATAGGAGTGGCTGGGAGAATGTGGAGGTGACTTAGAACCACACAGAAGAACCATAGACTATAACTATCACCACATAAAAGCTATAGCACCCAAGAGAGCTTCTGAATCTACAGCAGAAATGGTAGCTTAGAGGCACTGGCAAAAAGTTTCAGTTGCTGCACTGCCAGCACTTATGAATCCTGACTGGCTATTAAGTTGGGGAAGCTGATTCCTCTTTTTAGTCTATGAGTCAGAATGGGGAGTGGAAGCTCTTCATCATCTTACCCACTTTCTTTCTTTTAGTGCATGGTCCTGAGAAAATGAGCAAACATCCTTCCCTTCAATTCCTTTTCCATGAGCTATGGATATGTGTGGTTGGGAGTTCTCTTAGCCACACTCAAAGATCTGGGAGGGAAAAAAGAGGAATGCTGAGAAACGAATGGAGGCAAATGTCTCCATAAAAGAGTGTTTGGTTTAGTTTCCTTTTCATTTTATTCTATATACAATAAATTATGTGATCATAGGGACAGCTAAATGGCTTAGTGAATATTGTGCTGAGTCTGGAGTCAAGAAGACCTAAATTCAAATCTAGCCTCTGGCACTTACTAGCTGTGCCACCCTGGGCAAGTCACTTAAGTTCTATTTGTCTTAATCCACTGGAGAAAGTAATTGCAAATTTGTCCTGTATCTTTGCCAAGAAAATCCCATGGACAATTTAGTCCATGGGGTCATGAAGAATCAGACATGATTGAATAACATGTGATCATAACATGCTAAGTTTCAGAATCTAATGGACAATAAAGTGAAATAATGGAAGCCATGATAGACTGGGGACCCTAAGCTAGATAGCAAATTTAATATTTTACAGAAATTATTTAGCATTTCCAGCAATTTGTCACAGAACCGTAGGACCCTAGATCCAGATCTGGAAAGGCACTTCGAGATCATGTAGTCCAACCCACCCATTTTAAAGACAAAGAAAATGAGGTCCAGCAGAGTTAAGTGACTTGCCAAGGTCATAGAAGCAGTAACAACAGAAACACGATTAGAACTGATATCTTCTGACTGTATTGGGCCCTTTCCTTATAACACACTGCTTCCAATATTAGATTTCATCTCCTAGGTTGATTTCAGAGCTCACCAGAGAGTATATTAAAACACTTAACACCATAGCTGTTCCATGGGCTTGGCAATAGAGAAGCAATTTAGGTACAGGTTGAGAGCCCTCTGACAGCCAGTAGGAATAATGCAGCCTCTTATGAAACTACTATCTCATGCATCTGCTAGATAGTGTAACAAATGCTGGGCAGATGTTCAAAAAGAGTGCCGTCTGGTGGACAATTTAGATATAGCACTCCCTCACTAGATAATACAAATATACAGTCTTTCTATAGGTTTAAGGAAGGCAATACTAAAGCCACAAAACCCAAAACTCCCATGGGGGGGGAGGGGTTAGGTTATCTTGACATCATGGCTCCTATCTGTAAATGTTCCTGTCACTTTAGAATGGGTGGAAGAAATTTCTTAAGATTACTTGAAGATTAGTTCAATTTAAAATCCAAATGACCAAAGCATAAACTTGAGGTCCAGAGAGAGAAACTGACTTACTTGCCCTGGATCACATGCATACTCAGTGACAGAGGAAGGATTTGAACCCAGGTCCTTTGAATTGTTCAAGTCTTGTTTTCTTACAACAGAACCATGATGTTCTGTGATTGCTTTGGAATCTCCATTGAAAAGATGCAGTCTGAACACTTACTAGCATGTGACCTTGGGCAAGTCACAACCCCAATTGCCCTGCATCCCCCTCTCCAAAGAAAAGCAAAAAAAAAAAAGATGTAGTCTGGCATCTGATACTTTTCCTTTGTCTAGCGAAAGGCTCTTCATTTATCATCCTATCTATTTTAAAGTGTGTGGAAGCAGAAAAAAGAGGATTCCAGTCCAAAGATAATGCCAGTCTAGGCCTCATGGCCACAAGCCTCATGACTCTTACAGAGGAACAGAACTTAGATGACAATTTATTACAACAAATGAAGGAAAATGCCAAGCTTCCACTAAACTCAGGATAGAATCCAATCCAAGTCTACAAAGATTTATTAAGCATGGCAGATTGCTTAGAGCTCATGAATTCTGAACTTCAGTAGGACTAAAACTGATCACATTAAGTCTCCCAGCCAAATAGTGAGTGAGTCCCTGGGAGCAGAGGTTTGTGAAGACCACCAGGCTGCTTATGGAGCAGCAAACTGACCCAGTTGAGAAAAATGGAGCAGATCAAAGTTTCCGTCAGAATTGAGGTCAATGAGTAAATGAGTTTGCACTTCAGACCTAGAAAAATAGGGAGATTAGTCTTGGTGGGGGAAAATACCCAAATAAATCTGGTCAGTGAGTTTGCTTCGAGAAAACCAACCAGAACAGAATGAGATGGATTAAAGGTAGAACCTTGGGGTTAGTTCTCTAAGTTACTGTTTCAGTCAACTTTTCTGAGCCTCTCTCTGTTTTCTCGTCACTCTCCTCAGCAAATCTTGAGCATCAGCAAATTTATATCAAAAACGAGTAGTGTCATGTAGCTGATAACACCAAAAGCCTTCAAATACCACACATACACCAGTTGTGTCTCTTTTAAAAGCAAATTTAAGAACAGATACAATCTCTGCCCCCAGGAGGTGTTGACATATATAACAAAAACACATCTATATAGCACTTTCTTCACAACCATCCTGTTAGGTAGGTCTTTTTACTCAGTTTAGATCTGTGATTTCACAGGTGAGAGGAACTCCTGGTGTTGAAACTTCCACCTCTGTTTCAATACAATTCACTTCTATCTTATGGCCTGGAGAGTTTTGGAAGAGGAGAAAGGGGGGGGGGGAGATGTAAATGAGAGGTTAAATGATTTGCCCAAGGTCACAAAAATATAATGACTCTGAGACAGGATTCACTGGAGAGGGTGACCCTAAGAAACTCCAGGGCTAGAACGTGTTTCACTATTTGTCCCAAACTGTCTCCATATTGGGACTTATTTTTACTTTCAATAGCCTTTGAGTGATTGCTGAGTTACTGGGGATGTCACAGCTAAACTGGGGCGGGGGAGGGGGGGGAGGCTGGTGGAGGAAGGGGAGCACTTATGTTCCCTCACTTTCTTATTTCCATTTTACAAGTGAGGCAACTAAGGCAGCCAGGTTAAGTGTCTTGCCCAGGGTCACACAGCTAGTTTAGTATCTGAGACCAGAACTGAACACAGTTCTTCCTGACTCCAGGTCCAGTGTTCTTTATCCTCTGTGCTGCCAACATAGCAGAAGTTCCTTTAGGACAGAGAGTTTTTATTTTTGTAGCCTTTAAAACAGCGCTTTGCGAATCATAGGCATTTAATAAGGGAAAGGGTTAAGATCATCTTCCCTGGCCGGCTAGAGGGTGGTTTGAGCTTCCAGGGTCTGTAACGAGCTTTGTTACAGCCAAAAGCACGGTGGGAAGATGGGGCAGAGGGAAGGATTGGGGCGGGGCACTAGAAAAGGAAGATGGACAGACTCAGAATAAAGATGTGAAACCCATACATAGTCCCGGAGCTTCTTGCTCGTGGGGCGGAGGGCCAAGTCTTTGTTCAGAGAACCTCTGCTGGTAGGCCCACCCGATCGCCTCTCTCGGAAGACGAGGACGCCTCCTGCGCCCTTCCCCGCACCCGCTTTTGGTCCTCAGCAAGCACAGAGTGGGAGGTGAAGTGCATTAGAGTTTCAGGCAGGGGAAGGGGAAGGAGGAAGCGGGGCTGGTGTTGGGGAGCTGTTGCTGGACCTCCAGTGTTTCACTCCCCCACAAGGAAGTGGTTGCTAGGAAGTGGGTTGGCCGTAGGCGGAGAAAGAGGCCATGGAGATGGCTGAGAAAGGCGGGCAGATGAGCATCTTAGAACGTGTCCAAACTGCTGGCGGGCGCATCACCTCGGAGGCCCAGCAGAATGCCGAGTTCAAAAGAACCTTGGGAGGATACACCTGGAGCACACTTTTTTACCCGATGCTTTTCCCGATGTCCCTGCACCCCTCCCCCACAACCCTTGTTCCTGTTCTCTCCCTCCTCACTCCCCTCCAATTACACACATACACACACACACCCCCGTTCGGGCATGCATCCTTTACATATTAATCATTGTTAACATTGATATAGCCCTTTAAGGTTTGCAAAGTGATTTACAAATATCTCATTTGATCCTCACAACAACCCCGGAAGTGAATGCTGTTATTATCTCCGCTTTACAAGTGAGGCAAGTAAGGCAGCCAGGTTAAGTGTCTTGCCCAGGGTCACACAGCTAGTTTAGTATCTGAGACCAGAACTGAACACAGTTCTTCCTGACTCCAGGTCCAGTGTTCTTTATCCTCTGTGCTGCCAACATAGCAGAAGTTCCTTTAGGACAGAGAGTTTTTATTTTTGTACCCTTTAAAACAGTGCTTTGCGAATCATAGGCATTTAATAAAACTGAATTAGAAAGGACACTATATTAGAGCTCAAGATGCTGGGTTCTAGTATACCTATCCTTCAAGGTTCAGATCAAAACCCTTGGTAGCTGTTGTCTACAGACCTCCAGGACACCCCACTTCCTTCCTCAATGAGTTCAGTACCCGGCTCAAAATCTCTCTTTCCCAACCCCTGCCCTTATACTAGAGGACTTCAATGCACATATTGATACTCTCTCAAATGCCCTAATCTCAGTTTTTCAACTTACTTATTTCCAATGGCATACTCCTTCACCTCCCCTCAGTCATATACAAAGATGGCCATAACCTTAATCTTGTCATCATCTACAAATGTACCCATCTCCATGATCAAGAACTCTAAAATTCCTTTATCTGATCACAGTCTATTAGTTTTCCATCTTTCCCACTTCCTTCTCATACCTCAACCCTTGTCGCATTCTCCTTTCTCCATCTTGACCCCTTGGTGAACCACTTCAATACAATCCTGTCTTCTTCTTTTGAGTTCCTTGCACCATTATCATATCAATGATTGTGCCCTGCCAAGCCTCAGCCTTGAATCATTCCCACCATCTGCTGCCTTGGCTTCTACACACATGCTGCTGAATGAAGCTAGAGAAAATCACAGAATGATACTGACTGGGTCCGCTACAAATTCATGTTATAGAACCTTAACTGGGCCTTAACTGCTGCTAAACAGTGCTTTTATGCCTCCCTAATTCACTGTCCTACTCACCACAGAGATCTTCCAAATGTTTTCATCCCTCCTCAACTCTCCCATGGCTCCACCTCCTTCTACCCTCTCAACTGAGAAACTTGCCTCTCAAAAAACCTGAGGCTTTTAGCCAAGAGTTCCTCTTCTCCCCTCCTCTTTATCTACCATCACCCAGATGCTTTCTACCACTATCTCCTCCTTTACCCCATCTCACGTGTTCAGATAGTGTCTCTTGCCAAGACCAACCCCTCTACACACACAAATGATACCATTCAATCCTGTTTTCCTCCAGCAAATTGTCCCCTCTTTTATTCCAATTTTTTTCACATTCACTTATCCCTTCCACATCACAATTTTCCCCATTGAAGTTTCAATATATCAAGAGTCAGCATAAGAAATTAAATGGGAATTTGGGGGAGTTTTGCAGAAGCTGCAGATGACATATGAAGGTCAGCAGATGAAAAAAAAGTTTAGGAACTCAGAAATGCATAAAATATATGTATAGTATTGTATAATATAGACTATGACAACCCAAATTTTACAATAAGGTACTGTGAGCGTCCCATAAAAGAAAAAGAAAAAAAATTCACTTCTTCTCTGGGACAAAGGGAAGACCAAAAAAATTTTAAAGGATTTTCCATATCTCGAGGGTACCATCCTCCTAGCCCTTGAGATGTGGAAGGGATAACTGTATCTTCAATGTCTCCCTGACTAGTGGTTGCTTCCCTACTGCCTACAACATGCCCATGTGTCTTCTAAACTCCACGGACCTCTTTTTCATCCTCATCCTTCTTGATCTCTCTGAAGCCTTTGACACTGTCCATCACTTTTTTTTTTTAACTCTCTTCTCTCTCAGTCTTTGGGATACTATTCTTTCTTAGTTCTGTTCCTACCTATCTATCTGCTCATCAGGCTCCTCTGATGGCTCTTCGTCCAGGCCATGCTCACTAACTCTGCTTTTTGCCTTTTGTTGTATTCCTGTTGCTTGGCACTTAAAGTAGAGACTTAATAATAATAATAATAAATAAATAATAAATGCTTGTTAACTTGATCATCTGACTTGACTACTAAACACTGGGGGTACAAAAACAAGCAAAAACCAATGCTTCCCCTCAAGGATATTATGTTGTAAGAGTAGAAAATACATAAAAGGGAGTTAGAAGGGGGAAGAGTATCTGGGGTAGAGTGCTTGTTTCCCATGGGATAGAGATGAAGGCAGAAGTAGAAATGGAATTGTTGAAGCTGGTGGCCTGGAAGTGGGGTAGAGTCCAAGTGGGATGTAGGCCAGAAGGTCAATGACTTCATTTGGAGCTGCTGGTAAGGAAGTAAAGTCATGGGTACTCAGTCTAGAAAGTCTGGCTGGAGCCAGATTGTGCCAGTCTTTCAATGCCAAACCAAGGAGCACATATTTTTATTCTGGATCCTACTGGGCAGCACTGAACTTTTGGAGCAGAGGTTTAACAGGGTCAGGGAAGGGTTGTAGGAATACCGATTGGGTAGCTTAATTACCATAAACAAACATTCACTTATTGCCTCCCCTGTGCATAAGCATGATTGAGAGAAGGAAATATTAATTTGGCAAGAAAATATCTAATTTTTCATTCACTAAGCAAATTCACAGTCATTTCCATCAAATAGCCTTTTCTGATATTCCACTTATTAGTGCTCCTCCCTATCATTATATATTGCATATCTCCCACAACTATTTATCTGGTCAATCAATCAATAAACATTTATTAATGCCTACTAGAGGCAGCTAGATGTGGAAGTGGATAGACTCTGGGCTTAGAATCAGGAAGACTCATCATCATGATTTCAAATCTGGCCTCAGACACTTCCTAGCTGTGTGACCCTGAGCAAGTGACTTAACACTATTTACCTCAGTCTCCTCATCTGTAAAATGAGTTGGAGAATGAAATGGCAAACTACTTCAGGCTCTTTGCCAAGAAAACTCCAAATGAGGTCATGAAGAGCAATGACTGGAACAAAAAGTGCCCACTATGTGACAGGCACTGTGATAACAACTGTGACACAACAAAAAGAAAAAGACAATTCCTGAATTCAAAGGGCTCACAATATAATGGGGGAGACAACATGCAAACAAAGCAAGCAATACATAGGATAAATAGGAAATAATTAAAAGAGGGAAAGCATTGGAATTGAGAGGTCAGGGAAGGCTTCCTGAGGAGGTGGGATTTTAGTTGGGACTTAAGTAAGCCAGAGAGATCAGTAGTCAGAGCAGAGAAGGGAGCGCTTACCAGGAATGGGGATGGAATGCCTTGTTCATGTAATAGACAGGAGGCCAGTGAACTGAAGAGTGCATGTTTGGGAGTAGGGTTCAAGTAGAAAAAGGAAGGAGGGGGTTAAGTTATAGAGAGCTTTGAATGCCAAACAGAGCATTTTGAATTTGTTCCTAGAAACAACAGGAAGCCGCTGGAGTTTGAGTAGGGTGAGTGACATGATCAGACCTGCACTTTAGGAAAATCATGTCAGTGGCCTGATGGATTGGTGTGCGGAGAGATTTGGGGTAGGCAGATCCATGAGCTAGCTATTACATTATCCAGGTGTGAAAGTGATTTGCTGTGGCAGTGTAAGAGGCAAGAAGGGAACAAACAGGAGAGATGTTGCAAAGGTGAAATCAATAGATCCTGGCAACAAATTGGAACTGCAGGGTGGTAGATGGCAGCTTAGAAGCATCAAGTTTCTGCAGCTCCCACATAGCCACCTCAAATACCCATAAAAATATGACTCTAAACAAATTTTAGGGTTCCAAAACTCACAAAAATACAGAAAAACACATCTCCTGCTAAAGGCAGCTCAACAGGAAGGGCTCATTGCAGCACAGTGGGATCCAAAACCAGCTCAGCCTGAAACTTTGGCTTGGCCCCAGGGCAGCCAGGATGAGCTGCAGCTGGAGCCTTCAGGACAGTGGATCAGCAGCAGCTGTGGCAGTTTCCAGAATTATTGAGCCATAAGAAACAAGGACAAAGTGAAAGGTCCATGGAACTCAGCTAAATTTGGGGGAGTAAAGTGGTCTGGCTGAACAGCCTCCAGGGCAAGGAAGTGGCACAAACAGCAGCACTGCAGCCTCCATGTGGCTGCTGAAGCTCCCGGCCTGCAGACTGTAGGAGGGCCAAGCAATTGTTTATAGGCTAAGAGCTCTTGTGTTGAGTGGCCCAGATCCGGATCGTGGTCCTGGGTGGTGGTCCTGAGGTGTGTTTTCAGTGAGCCAAAGCTGGTAGGGGTGGCAGCAGCCTCCCAATACCTCCAGCAGATATAAAAACCCCAGCTATTTGGGACAGAGCTTTCCCCTCTGGAAGCAGAGTTCCACAGAGCTAAAAGAAAATCAAGGAATTGACTAGCAATATGAGTAGGCAAAGGAAGCAAAGTAAGAACAGCAACCAAACTTTAGATTCCTTCTTTGGGGACAAAAAGAACCAAAGCATGGAACGGGAAGAAGACAACACAGTCAGAACTCCCACACCAAAAGCTTCCAAGAAACATGAAGACTGCCTACAAGCCACAGATCAGCTTAAGAAGGATTTTGAAAACCAAATAAGAGAAGTGGAGGAAAAATTGGGAAGAGAAATGAGAATGATGTAAGAAAATCATAAAAAGAGAGTCAACAACTTGACTGAAGAAAAGAACACTTAAAAAATAGATTAACTCAAATGGTAAAAGAGGCCCAAAAAGCCAGTGAGGAGAAGTATGCCTTAAAAAGTCGAATTTCCCAGGAGGAAAAAGAATCTCAAAAGCTTTCTGAAAAGAATAATTCTTTGAGAATCAGAGTGGAGCAAATGGAAGCAAATGACTTTATGAGAAATTAAGATACTATTAAACAGATCCAAACAAATGAAAAAATAGAAGGTGATGTAAAATAACTCCTTGAAAAAACCACTGATGAGGGGCGGAGCCAAGATGGCGGCGTAGAAACAGTAAGGTCCCTGCAGCTCCCACACAGCCACGTGAAACATCCATAATATATGACTATGCACAAATTCTAGGGCTCTCAAACTCATAAAAATACAGAAAACACATCTCTCGCTGAAGGCAGCTCGGCAGCAGGGGCTCATTGCGGCAGGACATCAGCCAAGGCCAGCCCAGCCTGAAACCAAAACTGCAGCCAGGCCCAGGGCAGGTAGGAAGGAGCCCAGCCTAGTCAAGCTGCAGCCAGTCTACAAGTGAGAAGATCTACAGCCTCCAGCAACTC
>JAQQSW010011702.1:0-12693 GCA_028646575.1 Pseudocheirus occidentalis | reverse complement strand
TGGCCCTGATCAGTCGCCTCAGCCCCACTGCTATCTGCAGGCTGAGGGCTCTGAAGCAGCCCAATGGAGGCTGCTGCTGCTCTCAGCCGTTCCTGCTGCTACAGCCGCCTCTCGCTGCTTCCTTGCCCTGGGAGCAGTTTGGCTGGACCTGCTCTTCCCCAAATTTAGCAAAATCCACTGACCTTTCTCTTAGACTTTTTTTTCTTCTGGTCTGATAAGTGTGGTAACTGTGCCTCCAGTGCAGGCGATCTGCTCTCCTATAGACTGGGCTCTGCCTGATGCCCTGGGGCCTGGCTGGCCTGGGGTTTTGGCCGCAGCTCCCAGACTGCTGCGAAGAGCCCCACCTATTGAGCTGCCTGTAGCAACAGATGTGTTTTCTGTCTTTTGGAGAGTTTTGGAGCTTGAAAAATCTGTTTTAGAGGCCCATTTTATGAGTTTTTAGCGTGTTTGTGTGGGAGCTGCGGTGCTTTGCTGCTTCTACGCCACCATCTTGGCTCCGCCCCACCACAGGCTGGTTAAAGGACCAGGTCTAGACTCTGGAAGGCGCATTGTCATGAGTTCAAATGTGACCTCAGGCACTAGGTCTGGGAGTCACTTAAGCCTGTTTGCCTTGGTCTCTTCCTCTGTCAAACTGGAGAAGGAGATGGCTGTAGGACCTTTGCCAAGGAAAGCCCAAATGGGGTCAGGAAGAGTCGGGCCCTGTTCTGTTAGGGAGGTTCAGGATTTCCGTGAATAATGGAACACTCAGCACTTCAAAAGATCCAATACAGTTTACTTAGAATATAGGAAAATGGGAAGGAAGCCAGAGACAACAGAGTAAAGGCTTAGGAATAGTAAAATAAAAACAACTATGATTTATATGTGTATGTATGTGTATATACATACATACATACATACATACATACATACATGATCATCACCAATGCAGGGAAGCCCCAACACCTGACCACCCGTCAGGGTCCTGCTCGGGACAGGCAGGGCTTCAACTGCATAGTGGAATATATCTGTACATATTTACACTCATCATTGATGAAGAGAACCACCAACACTTGACCACACCACACAAGCCGGGGAATCTCGGGTACAGCCATCAAAGAGGAACCTCGGGAGGTTCCCAGGCAGGACGTCTCCTCCATGGGTGAGATTCCAATTTGGGGTCTGAATCTTACAGTTTAAGCAGTGCTGAGAATAAAGAAGGCATACTGCCAGGCATGTTTTAGCAAGTATCATATCTTGTGTTAGGCGGGGGAGGGAGGCCAATCCCCCCAAGGCTCCCCCAAGAACAATGTTTCCTTGGAATGGCTACTTCCGGGAGTTGGGCAGTTAATCATATCTTCTTTCAAGGACCTGGCCGGGATCCCAGGAGAAGCACAGCCCTCATGTGAAATGGCAAGTTTTAACAAAGTGACCGCAGAGTCCAAATAAAAGTTTAAGGAGCTTTTAATAGTAATTGAATTAGCAGCTGGGCTGTCTCATAAGCCAAATAGCAGGAGATAGAGAACAGCAAAGTAATGCGGAAGTGCAGAACCTTTTATACCACATAGTCTCATTGTTGGAGGTGCAAGTAAGTTGCTGAGGCAAGAAGGGTGTGTGGTTACAGGGCATAATGACAGAACATGAAGGATAATTAACAATAGGCAAGGAGGGTTTGTGATAACATCTGTAGGTAGGGGGGTTGTAGGGTAAGCAGAGAGGGGCACAGGGCATGCTGACCTAGAGGTAAAACAAATGGAGAACAGACAAATTACTCTAGACCAGTTTCTTGACTCCTGTCTTAAGTCCATGAAGTTTTCACTTAACTAGTTCCTGGCCACTTCACATGTTCACAGGACTTTCTGTTCCAAAACAACTCAGGGTAATAGAAAGGTCTTATCGAGTTAGGGCCTTGGTTTATATAATCTTATTCCACACAGAGGGGCTTACCTTGCCCCTTTAGCCTCAAAGAAAAAATGTGAATATGCTTCAGACTGTGGAAGAGCTCAAAAAGGATTTTCAAAATCAAGTAAGAGAGGCATAAGAAAAATTGGGAAGATAAATGAGAGTAATGCAAGAAAATCATGAAAAATGAGTCAAGAGATTGGTAAAAGAGGTTAAAAAAATGCAATGAGGAAAAAATGTCTTGAAAAATGGAATTGACCAAATGGAAAAGTAGACACAAAACTTCACTGAACAAAAAACTTTAAAATTTGAATTGACCAAATGGAATAAGATGTACAAAACCTCACTGAAGAAAATGATTTCTTAAAAATTAGAATTAAAAAATTGGAAGCTAATCATTATGAGACATCTAGAAACAATCAAAACCAAAAGAATGAAAAAAAAGAAGACAATGTGAAATATGTCATTAGAAAAAAAAGACCTAAGGGGGCGGCTAGGTGGCTCAGTGAATAGAGCACCGGCCCTGGAGTCAGGAGTACCTGAGTTCAAATCCGGCCTCAGACACTTAACACAAAAAACTAGCTGTGTGACCTTGGGCAAGTCACTTAACCCCAACTGCCCTCCAAAAAAAAAAACAAACAAACAAAAAAAAAGAAAAAAAAGACCTAGAAAAATAGTTCCAAGAGAGAAAATTTAAAAATTGTTGTTGAACTTCCTGAAAGTCATGATCAGAAATAGAGCCTAGATATAATCTTTCAAGAACTTATCAAGGAAAACTGCCCTGATATTCTAGAACCAGAGGGTAACATAGAAATATAAAGAATCTACTGATCATTTCCTGAAAGAGACCCCAAAATTAAAACTCCCAGCAATACTATAGCCAAATTACAGGGCACCCAGGTCAAGGAGAAAATATTGCAGGCAACAAGAAAGAAACAATACAAGTATCATGGAACCACAGTCAGGATTAAACAAGATCAAGCAGCTGTGACCTTAAAGGATGGGAGGGTTTGGAATATGATATTCCAGAGGGCAAAGGAGCTAGAATTACAACCAAGAATCCCCTACCCAGCAAAACTGACTATAATCCTTTGGGGTTTAAGGAACATTCAGTGAAATATAGGACTTTCCAGCATTCCTGAGGAAAAGAGTAGAGCTGAACAGAAATTTTGACTTCTGAATACAGGACTCAAGAGAAGCATGAAAAGGTAAACATACAAGAGAAAGCATAAGGGACTTAATAAAGTTAAGCTGTTTACATTCCTACATAGGAAGATGATACTTGTAATTCTTAAGAACTTTCTCATTATTAGGGCAGTTAGAAGGATTATATCTAGACAGAGGATACAAATGTGAGTTGAAAATGATGGGATGATAAATTAAAAAAATAAAATTGGGGTGAGGAGGAATACACTGGGAGAAAGGGAAAAGGAAAGGTGGAATGGGGGTAAATTATCTCACATAAAAGGGACAAGAAAGAGACTTTACAAGGGAGGGGGAAATGGGGTGGTGGGAGTGGCAGGGAATTCTTGAATCTTACTCTCCTCAGAATTGGTTCAAGAAAAGAAAAATGTACATACTCAATTGGGTACAGAAATCTGTCTTGCCCTATAGGAAAGTAGGAAGAAAAAGAGCTAAGAGAAAGGAGGGGTGCTCATAGAAGGGAGTGTGGATTGGGGAATGGTGTAATAATAATCAAAACTATCTCTAGCCATATGAAAAAATGCTCTAAATCACTATTGATTGGAGAAATGTAAAGTAAAACAATTCTCAGGTACTATTTCACACCTGTTAGATTGACTAATAGAACAGAAATGGGAAATGACAAATGTTGGAGGGGATGTGGGAAAACTGAGGCATTAATGCACAGTTGGAGGAATTGTGAACTGATTCAACTATTCTGTAGAGCAATTTGGAACTATGCCAGAATATGTTTAGCAGCTCTTTTCTGGTGGCAAAGAATTGGAAACTGAAGGGATGACCATAAATTGTGGGATGGCCCAACAATTTGTGTTATATATTTGTGGTGGAAGACCAGTGTGTTATAAGAAATGATGAGCTAGTCAGGGGGTGGGGAACCTGTGGCCTTAAGGCCACATGTGGATGAAGGATCCTTTTATTAAGGGAATTTCTTCTGTGAAGTTTGGATTCAGTCAAAGGGTCACACTTGAGGACCTAGAAGGTCACATGTGGACTCAAGGTTGCAGGTTCCCTACCCCTGAGCTAGATGCTCTCAGAAAAACCTGGAGAAGACTTACATGAACTGATGTAAACTGAAGTGAGTAGAACCAGGTGAACACTACACAGTAACAGCAATATTGTAAGTTGATCAAGTGTGAATGATTTAGATATTCTCAGCAATACAGTGATCCCAGAACACTGAAGAATTTATGATGAAAAATGCTATCCATGCCCAGAGAAAGAACTGATGGAGCTGATGGAATGCTTGGGTGCCTGTGCCTGAACCCCAGTTCCAAAATCACATTTCTCCCTCACCTCAAATCTCCCTCGCCTCAAAACACTGTCTCAGGTACTTTCTCTCCAGCCCAAGGTCAGCATGCCCTAGCAAAATATTTGTCTCTCTTTTTGATACAGTAGCCAGCTGCACCTATAGAATTTAGTACTTTGAACCAGCTGTGTACGGGTTATTAAAGATATTCACTACTCACCGAACTATCATATGTATCTGAGACTTAGCCATAGGTATACTCCCTTAAGTATTTCTTCTCTAACAAGACATTGATGGGGGGGCAGCGTGGGTATTTCTCTCAGTCAGTCCTGACCGTTAGTTGACTTACTGACTTTTCAAGCCTAAAACCACATCTCCCTGTAGACCCCCTTTAGGTTCTTTCCCAGGGAACTCTGGGTAAAATACCTGTGCAGTAGATATTAAAAGTGTATGTTCTGGGGTGGCTAGGTGGCAC
Organism: Pseudocheirus occidentalis; assembly: GCA_028646575.1. Classification (NCBI taxonomy): domain Eukaryota; kingdom Metazoa; phylum Chordata; class Mammalia; order Diprotodontia; family Pseudocheiridae; genus Pseudocheirus; species Pseudocheirus occidentalis. The sequence continues at coordinate 7,891 of JAQQSW010011702.1, read as the reverse complement.
AGTGAATAGAGCACCGGCCCTGGAGTCAGTAGTACCTGAGTTCAAATCTGTCCTCAGACACTTAACACAAAACCTAGCCGTGTGACCTTGGGCAAGTCACTGAACCCCAACTGCCCTCTAAAAAGCAAAAATAAAAAAAATAACAATAAAGTGTATCTTCCTTTAAGAACTGATCACTCCTTAACCACTCCCTAATCCCATCCTGACTCACCTACTTAGCATATTTGGCACAGATTTTAGTATAGTTTATCCTATAGAAACTTTAGCTGTGCCCTTGTAGGGCTGCAGGCTCCCTAAGAACTCTGACCACTGTATAGTGTAGCGATCAGTCTTTGCCACCTTGCAGTGGTTCTCAACCTTCCTGATGCCGTGACTTTTTAATACAGTTTCTCATGTTGTGGTGAGCCCCCAACCATAAAATTATTTTTGTTGCTACTTTATAATTGTAATTTTGCTACTGTTATGAATCTATCTGATATGCAGGATGTATCTTTATTGTTACAAACCGAACATAACCCAGAAGGTGAGAATGGCTGATGGACAATGCTTGAGCGTACAAATTCTTTCCAAGAGACTTTGCACAGGTTGCTCAGGTCTCAGGATCTTTGTATCCCTGGGGATTTCTCCCTCAACATTTCTGGTCCCTCCTCAGAGTCTGAATAGAAAAAGAAGCAGACTTTTTAAACTTTCTTTTTCTTGGGGTTTTATTTTATTCTCATTTTTTCTTTTGCAACATGACTAGAACTGAAATATGTTTTGTATCACTACACGTATATAACCTGTATTGGGTTGCTTGCCTTCTCAATGAGGTTGGGGAGGGAGGGAGAGAATTTTTAACTCAGTTTTAAAGATGAATGTTGAAAATTGTTTTTACATGTACTTGGGGAAAAATAAAATGTTAAACTGGAAAAAATAAAAGACTGATCTAAAGTCTAGATGCATCCCAAAGAGGAAGGGATTGCCTTGGCAGGCAGGGGGTTTCTGCCCAACATCAAGGAATGGAAGCACGAGCATGTTTTAGAGACTTTTGCAAACTACATTTGTGAGCAGTCAGAAGTTAGATTAGGTCTAATGTCTAAGATTAGCTCTAAGTCTGAGATTCTACAACAGTGGTTTAATTCTTTACTTGTAATTCTTAAGAACTTTCTCATTATTAGGGCAGTTAGAAGGATTATATATAGACAGAGGGTACAAATGTGGGTTAACATTCCCTCCAGAATGTGAAAGAGAGCCTTGGCGTGGTATCAGGTTTATGGGCAGAAAAGAGCCTTGAAGATGAAGTAAAAAATAAAGAATTCCACCATAAATGTTACCTTGGTGACAGGGATACACAAAACACAAACCCAGAAGAGGAGAATAACTTCAAAATGTCACCAAGCAAAGCCTCAAAGAAAAACACAGGCTCGGCATAATTTCAATGGGAATTTCTGGAAATGAGCATGTAAGAGTTAAAAGAGCAAAACCATTTTTAAAAAATTTATGAGAAGAGGGGAAAATGGAAAAAAAAAATGAGAGCTGTGGAAGAATCAAAAAGGGAATTAAAGTCTTGGCTCCAGAGCTATAGAACTTGCCTAAGTAACATACATACATACATACATGTTTATATGTACACATATATAAAATACACATATTCTATAATTTTATGATATATATGCATGTATATACATAAAATATTTCTAATAACACTGCCAGGTCTCTTTAGAACTAAAGGTCCATCTAGAAGTAGAAACAATTTACTGTTTGCCTCTGGAAAGAAAACCTCACAAATGAATACCCATAGCACCATCCTAGCCACAATCCAGAACTTTAAAGTCCAAGAAAAAATACTGCAAGCATCCAGAAAGCATTCAAACACCTGGGAGCCATAGGCAGGATCTCATGATTTAGCTACCCCTAGTACAAAGGACTAGAGAACTTGGAGTATTCCTGAAGACAAAGGCTATCAGTTATGAACCAAGAATGACATATCCACCATAAATGACAAAAGTCTATATGGGGAAAATGGTGCTTTAATGAAATTGAGGACTTCCAGTCATAAGTGATGAAAAAAGAGGGCAGCTCACAAACTTTGAAGTGCAAAGACAGGAGTCAAGAGAAACACAAAGAGGGAAAATAATTAAGGAAAATATAAGGGGTCAATTGCTTTCTTTGTAATGTGCACAGCTGATACATAGGTCTCCTCAGAACCATGGTCAGGGGTGATAAGAGTAATTAGACAGGAAGTCTTGGAGTAGCTGTTCTATGTCTCCATGTTCTTAAAAGTGTGGAAAGGGGAGGTCAGGGAAAGACCCCAGCCTGGGGACCAGGGAAAGTGAGGGAAAATAGGGGTGTGGAAGTAGAAATGACTATAACAGATCTGGAGGATCTGGTGGTCAGAGAAGCTGTCTCATCTGAACTAGTCCAAGGAGGATCTCCCAGGGAGAGATGGTGTAACAGGCTACACACTTCCTAAGGGGGAAAGGATCGCTACAAGCATCTCCTCGTCCCAGTTGACTTGGAAATGCAGCCAGTGGAATGCCCAGAGAAGAGAGTCCTTGTGTGGGAGGCTGAACATACACGGTATGTCAGGGTGAAGCCCCAGAAACACTCCCCTGATCTTGGGCATGTGGTTGCCTGTCCTTTGTTGTCACAGAGGATCACAGCATCAGGAAGGTGATGCCATGACGAGCAAGTGAAGTGAATGGAAGTGAGGGAGGGCTGTGCAAAGCCTCACTTTCTCCTCTGGAGCCATCTGGGTCCAGTGTCCAGGGAGACTGGAGATGACCCTTCTTGGGGAATGCTTCCTATGAATGAAGGATGAGCCAAAGCCCTGGCCTGACTGGCTGGAGAGATCTAGGAAGAGGAAGGAGCTCTGTGCAGAGCTTGGGGGAAACAGAGAACTGCCCATTCAGCAGTCTTGGCCAAAGCTTTGGGGCTGGAAGGTGCTCAGCCTCATCTCCCTGCAGGATAACCCTCCTTTTTGTCCCTCTTTGTTTAGGTTTTTTTTTTCTTTTTCTTCTTGTCAAAACAAGACTATGACAGCCCTTTGAATTTGTAAGAAATAAATACCTGTCCTATATCGTATTGGAGGCAGGTGGGTGACAGAGCTCTGGACGAGGGGTCAGGCTTGAATCTGGTCTCAGACACTCCTTAGATTACCCTGTGTTTCTGGTAAATGTTTAACAACCAGCTCTCTGGGAAGGGGGGCTGTATACACAGCATCTGCGTTGCAAACATTTTCTGCATCAGTTTCTTAGTAATGACAATCACAGCTCACATTTATATGGAGCGCACCACGTGCCAGGCCTGGTGCTAAGCGCTTCACCATTCCGATCTCCTGTGATTCTCAGCAGACCATGGAGAGGTAGGTGCCATCATCGTTCCCATTTCACAGATAAGGACACTGAGGCCAACTTGTCGCACATCCATGAAGGGGCTGAGGTGGAATCTGAACTCGGTCCTGGGGCTCCTTCTGCCGGTCAGCCCGGCCGCCCTCGGACAACTGACCAAGCACTAAGTCAGGAGCCGATCTGGAGCTTTGCAGATATCTGAGGTGTAAACTTTCACGCTGAACATTTAACCAGCGGCTCTTCCAGCCCGGCAAGAGCCAGCTCAGTACCGGTACCTCAGCCCCGTCAGCCTGAGTTTGCTTCGCAGTAAAGTGGGCACAGCAGGGGCGCCCATGTCCTGGATTGGTTTTGAGGAGCAAATGACCCATCACTGGGAAAGACTTTTCCCACTCTTAGAGGAGCCCCGGAGGGCGACGTCTGGGCGCGGATAGGGGTGGACATTCAGGCCCTTTCCATGCCCCCCCGGGGTACCCTGGACATGAGCCCCCCTGAGTGTCAGGGACCAAAGAGGGTGGGGAAAATAAAGCCCTAACCCTCTCCTGGGTGAGGGGGCGAGAAATAGGTTCCTGTATGTGGGGGGGGTGTAAGGGGTAGGGGGAGGAACTGGGGACTGAGCCACACCACGCCCACCAGGTAACGCCCCCTCCAAACTCCGCCCCATCATTGACCCCGCCCTCATGTTTCCTGGTGGAGGGTATTGTGGCTTCTCTGTATGAAAGTCCTGACCCCCACCTTTCATCCAGCCAAGTGTAAGCAGAGGCGGCCAACACGTGAGCCTCGCCCCGCCCATTCCCCCCCCACAGGAGCACAGGCCAGGTCCAGCTGGGACTACATTTCCCAGAAGGCCGGTCGCCGGAAGCGGAAGCGGCCCTCCCTGGGAACCCACGGAGTGGCCCCGCCCTTCGGCCTGCTGCCGGACCTGGGGGAGGCCGGGAGGAGCCGCTTCCGGGTCTCGTGCTTGTTGGAGCATGCGCACTTTCCCCTTGGGTCCGGAAGGCCCTGGAGCTGGGGGCTTGGGTTAGGTGAGCTCTGGGGGCGGGGCGTGAGGGTGGGCGTGAGTCCCTGCTCCCAGTGAGCTGCAGGCTTCGGGGCTGGGGGAGGGGCGAGGCCCGGGAGAGCTGGGGGAAGGGAGAGGCCCGCAGCAGGTCCCGAACTAGCAGCATCCGGGTAGGAGGCTCCTTCCCACTTCCGCCCCCCCTCCCCCCGCGGCTCCCGCCCTCATGCGTATCCAGGCGTCCCGGAGTCCCCTCTCCAGGGTTACCACTGTCCCCGGGCCCAGCACCCCACCCCCAACCTCCCCTCCAGTCCCTGTCAGCGGGAGCCCAGCTCCAGGTGACATGGACCCGGCCCCCGCGAGGATCGTCCCGCCCCTAGGACCCCTGCCCAGTCCCCCTCGGCCCCCAGGCTGTTCCCTCCCAGATCGCAGCCCTGGCTCCCCCAGGGGGGCTCCCCCGCTCCTGCTCCTGCTCCTCCCGGTCTGTTCTGCAGACACTGGGTCAGGGGCTTGGTTTTTTTCTCTTTTTTATTTTTTGTGTCTTCATTAATTTGTTTACGTTTAGTTTACAAGATTAATTTCCACATTCCCTTGAGTTTCAGATTTTCTTCCCCTCTCGGTCCCTCCCCCCCTCCCTGCAGTCAAGTGCAGGATCTGCAGATACTTTCACAGTGGACATTAGTCTGGTTGTTAGAAGGTTTGTAACGGACAAGAAGGAATGAACAAGGGGAAAGAGGAAGCAAAACTAAACAAAAAGAAAGAGAGAAGGTGATTAGCTTCCATCGGCGTTCAGACTAGTTCTGTCTCTGGATGTGGACATTTCTCTCCATCCGGAGTCTTTTGGACTTGTGTTGTAACCTTGCATTGCTGAGGGGAGCCCAGTCTATCAGTCAGTTATCACAGATACAATGTATCTGTAATTGTGTACAATGTTCTCCTGGTTCTGCTCTCCTCACTCTGCATCAGTTTGTATAAGCCTCTCTAGGTTATTATGAAGTCTGTCTGCACCTCATTTCTTATAGCACAATAGTATTCCATTACATTCATAGACCACAGCTTTTTTAGCCATTCCCCACTCGATGGGCATCCCCTTAATTTGCAGTTCTTTGCCACTACAGAAAGAGCCACTATAAATATTTTTGTGCATATGGGTCTCCGTCCCACTTCTATGATCCCTTTGGGATACAACCCAACAAGTGGTATTGCTGGGTCATTTATTTATAGCCCTTTGGGCATAGTTCCAGATTGCTCTCTAGAATGGCTGGATCAGTTTGCAGCTCCACCAACAATGCATTAGTGTTCCAATTTTTTCACATCCTCGCCAGCATTTTGCTGTTTTGTCATCTTAGCGAGTCTGGCCGGTGAGATGTGGTACCTCAGAGTTCTTTTGATTTGCATTTCTCTAATTACTAGTGATTTTGAACATTTTTTCACATGATTATAGATGTCTTTAATTTCATCTTCTGAAAACTGCCTGTTCATATCCTTTGACCATATCAATTGGGGAGTGGCTTGTATTCTTATAGATTTGTCTCTATTCTTTGTATATTTTAGAAATGAGACTTTTATTAGAGACACTGGTTATAAAAATTCTTTCCCAATATTCCACTTCGCTTTTAATCTTGGTAACATTGGCTTTGTGCAGAAGCTTTTCAATTTAATATAATCAAAATTATCCATTTTGCATTTTATAATGCTTCTCTGACTCTTGTTTCATCATGAAGTCTTCCCCTCTCCATAGAGCTGACAGGTAAACTATCCCTTGCTCTCCCAGATTGTTTACATTATCAGCCTTCATACCTAGATCATGCACGTGTTCTAACTTTATTTTGGTGTATGGTGTTAGATATTGGTCTGTGCCTGATTTCTGCCATGCTGTGTTCCAGTTTTCCCAACACTTTTTGTCAAATAGTACATTCTGATCCCCAAAACTGGGATCTGTGGGTTTATCAGACAGTGGATTACTGTAGTCATTGGCTGGTGAGTCTCATGTACCCAATCTGTTTCTTTTGATCCACTACTCTATTCCTCAGCCAGTACAAGTAGTTTTGATGCTGCTGCTTTATAATCCATATTGAAATCTGGTATTGCTAGGCCACCTTCCCTAGGATTTATTTTCATTAATTGCCTTGATATTCTGGACCTTTTGTTTTTCCAAGTCATTGGTTCTCAACCTGTGGATCATGACCCTTTGGGGGTCAAACAACCCTTCACAGGGGTCACCTCAGACCATCAGAAAACACATATATCCAATGATATTAGGAACCAAGACACCTCTCCTTTATCCATCTCCAGGTGGGTCCGCCCACATGCAGATATGCCCATATACGAGTATTAAAGGGTCATGGCATTAGGAAGGTTGAGAACCACTGGTCCAAATGAATTTTGCTACTATTTTTTCTACCTCTACAAAGTAATTTTTTTGTAGATTGATTGGTATGGCACTAAATATGTAATTTAATTTACATGAAATTGTCGGTTTTATTATATTAGCTCAACCCATTGGGTCATTAGCTTATTATACCAGAGGAGGCTAGAGCCCCAGTAACAGGAACCTTGTTAACCCCTTCCCTTCCACTGCTCTGTAGCTCCATAAAGACACTGGCCCTCCCTGAATGGTGTGAGTGCTCTCTGAGTTAGAGAGTGTAATGCCATGCATGAGCAGCTTCCAAAAAGAATGCTACTGTGAACAGCTTTTAAGCTTCTGATTACATAGTATAGTGAACACTCCGTTTATTCCATAACAAATCAAAGCAAACACAACAAATCATAATATAGTATTCACAACATTATATCTTATCACAGAAAATCACAATACAGTGTTCACAACAGCTTGACATTAGAATGGCCACACAGTGTTCACTATAGTGGCCACAATATTTAGAACAAGGAACAAAAGAATAATCACCTGGTTTCCCTAAGGGGAAAACCCTCCTTACTTAATCATTCAGTCATTTCACAATACAATAATCAATCTTCTGCTCATGGGGCAATTATAGATTAACTTAATCAGTCACTAAGTATCATTAATCACTAAATACAGTCATTAGAAAATTATGCAAACCCTCCACCCTTTGGTGTCTAGTAAACTTCAATCTCATCACACATCCAAGGGGAGGCCTTTTCTTCATCTTGACTTGGGGTGGTATCTCAGATTCCCTGGATCCCCTTCCATGGTCCCAGCTCCCTCCTGAATCCACTTGGATTCAGGGGCAAACAGCTCCCAGTGTCTCATCTAGTTCTGGTACACACTGAAGTTCACAGGGTCCGGCACATCTCAAACCCTTCAACACTTCTGTTGTCGGGAACTGAAGGATAAACCAAGCCACAAACAAACAAAGGCTTATCTTGGTCATACTTCTTCAGTCCTCCAGCAGTTTGGCTGGCCCTAGGACCCAGAAGGAATCTCAACCTTCCAGGCGGCAGCAACTTCAGCCTTCACCGGATTCTGGTCTCAAGAAAACTCCAACTCAGTTTTCAGTCAGCTTCCAGATGCTGGGAGAGAAACACTCTCTCTCTCTCTCTCTCTCTCTCTCTCTCTCTCTCTCTCTCTCTCTCTCTCTCTCTC